>LOJH01004139.1:23884-37040 GCA_001685095.1 Ellobius talpinus | reverse complement strand
GGGAGGGAGGGAGGGAAAGAAGGAGGAAGGAAGGACGGACAGACTTGATATTCACAAAGCACTTAGGCATTGCCTGGGCCAACTGCAAGTCATCATTACTACCTAACATATTTTAACTCATTCCCCCCATGACCAATTTTCCAATTCAAAGCTATATTGCCCTCAGAGAATACCCTTCATTGGTTCAGAATTTTATTCATTCATTCAATTGTTCACTTTCTCAAACATAGTTTGGAGGACACACCAATAAAAGTATAGCAAACTCAGAAAAGAACCAGTGAAGATTATTCATGATAGTAAGTATGCTTGTTGGATGGCTGGGGCTACTGGATAATATACACCTAACCTCATATCTAGTCTAATACATTCACATCCTTCTGCATAGATCAGTGAAGACAGACTCAATCACTCCTTGTGAAAATATTCACTATCTATTTCATTTAGTCTAGACTACCACTGGAAGAGGGGATTTACAAAAGCTGTACCTTCCTAAAAGGCGGTCATCTTCCATTGTTCTATGACTTGTATCCATTGTTGACCAACCACAGCTTCTTTTCAACCTACGTAAGGGAAGGGATCAAGGCAAGGTAGCACTTTGGGAGAGGTAAGAGACAGAGACTGACCTCTCAGTGTGTGTGGACTACCTACATGAATCTACTTTCCCCTGAGGTGCTTTCTATAGCAGCATCATTTTGGACGCCAGCTGTCAAGATGCACAGCATTTTCCAATGAACACTCCCTTCCCATTGTGCTTTTATATCAAGTCAATGAATATGGATAAGAGAATGAACCCTGTTCTGGGTATGTATCCTCAGCGAAACTTAATGTAAGTGGCACATAAGTGATATTTATGTATACATTCTGCTTGCTTATTCCAGGCTAACGCACTCAGAGCACTAACCTTGACCTACCCTCTCCAAATGGACAAAAATCCAATTTATTATCCAATTTAAAGAATTTATTCTCTTTATGTTGTATAGGGAAATTATGCCTATCCAGCTCATGACAGTACAAAAAGAAACACCCCACTGAGACACTCAAGACTCTGACAAAGAGGTGTGATATCAAAGGTCACACACGATGATTATTTTTGTTGATTCTGCATATTTAATAAAAAGATGCCCCTTGGTTGCAGCCCTGGGTTTTGTTGCTAAGAGAAAGAGATAGGAGGTAAATATTCTCAGTCCTTGATAAAGCCCAGTCCATGAAAAGAAATGACTTCTTAGCTATACTGAGTCTATACTTAGGACCTTAGATTTTCCACCATCTCGTGCCCACGTGAACCTCCTGAAGAAATGCCTGATTCATTGAGTCATTTGAGGCAGGTCACCAAACACAGAAGACAAAATTTCACTCACCAATTCACCCGATTTGTTTGCTCAGGGATGGGAATAAATCTCTCACAATATATAGCTCCATGAATGTTCCTGACAAAATGATTATTGATCCTCCTAACAATACCCCCAAATCTGGTCATGTACCAAGCCAGGTAGATTCATACTTCCTAAGCCTGTCTCTGTCTTTCCAGTGTCACCGTCACCTGCTGGGTGTGGGTTATACTCACTTGGCATTTGAAATATTTGCACCAGTCTATATCCTAGGCCTTGTGCCCTTTGACGTCTGATGGTAAAGACACATACACACTTGGGTATTGATCAGGTGGTTAGTGTTGACAGGCCTCAGAGTAAGTATTTGAGCCAGAATTGAGACAGTACCCTGATGAGCTGGGGCTGTCTTCATGCTCAATCTTTATCTCTAAATTCTGCCTTTTATAAAACTTGGCCCTGAAAACCCCATTCTTCTGGTACCCATGAGAGTCTGCTGACCACTGTGACCTCCATGGAAGAAGTCCTTGCTTCCAAACTCTCTAATTCTAAGAACAAATTTGTCCTTCTCAAGGACATGGAGTTCGGCAGGACGTCTTAAAACATTCAGGACATCACTATTCATCCCAGGAGCTGAATTTGGTCCGCTGCCACCAGCCATATTTATATGGAACCCTGTCTAGGCTCTCTCAGACTGTTTAGTTTTCCTAATTTAGGTATTCCTAGACTCTCCTCAACCAGAATGCTGGTCCTGCAAGGGCAAATTACACCTCAAGTTCCCTAGGCCTATTAAAAGAGACCTATAGATAACAGAAAATGTATAAACTATGATATTAAGAGAAATGAAGACTGAGGGTTAGCTCAGGAGAGATTTGGACCACGGGTTAGCACGGGAGAGAAATGCAGGCTGAGGGTTAGCTCAGGAGAGATATGAACCGAGGGTTAGGTCAGGAGAGAAATGTGGACCGAGGGTTAGCTGGGGAGAGAAATGTGGACCGAGGGTTAGCTGGGGAGAGAAATGTAGACCGAGGGTTGGGTTAGCTGGGCTAGCGCGGCTGTGTGACATGTATGACACCTATTCTCCATGCTCATCTCTTCAAAGAGATGGGACAGAGGCAAGAAGGAAGATGATGAGATGCATCTCTCCTACTTATTCAATAACCTCAATGGAAAACAAAGAAAATTATAGATAGTGTATTACAAACACACCACACACACACACACACACACACTCTTTTCTCCAAGACAGTGCACATAATTATTTCACTAGCAGGCCATGCCTTCCAGAAACGTTTTGCGTCTCAGAAGCTTAATTTATAAGCCCAGATTTTTTTCCTGAAGAAGAATTTCAGACACACACCAATCAGATTTATTACATTTTTGTTCAAAATATCCAACACTGGTGTGAGAATTTTCCATTATTTTTTGAAAGGAGTTTATGTGTTTTAGATTTTAACAGTATAGTAAGAAACAAAAATAAAGAAGGGAGTTACAGCCATGAAATGATCTAAGTATTTATGATAGACAGTATCATTCAAAAATATTTTACTTCCCCTTTATGGTTAAAATATTTACTTTCAAGACATGTCCAGTGAAATTGATGGCTGAAATCGGTATCAAGTAAAGATATTAGCTCTGAAGTTCTTAGAATCAAGATAACACAAGGGAACAAATATCTCCTTATGGTGTTGTATGGAATAATGGTGCCCATGCAAGTGACAGGATTCTGGCCCAGCTAATCCCCAACCCTAGGAAACACAACACCACAGGTTGAGACAAGAAAACGCTGATCTAGACTACTTCTAACTCCCACTTTTCTGTGAAGCCAAAAAGGTTTTAGCAACAGAACTCTGCTCTGCAGAGCCCAAGGAGGCTGAGGATGCAGGAAGAGAAAAGAGAAACTTTAGCACTGCCCAGGTGCTCATAGCACTGACTTTCCCAGGTTACACAACACTGTGGAATTCTCTCTAGGAGACATGGCCCCATGTCTTAACTATTAACTTAAGGTTAACAGTAACTGAACACTAAGCATGCTGGAAGTGAACACAAGCTGGAACTCGTATGGGGATGAACAGAGCTTGTGTATGAATACACACACACACACACACACAGAATAACGGTCAGACCACATAGAGAGCAGGCGCTTATTGAGCTCCAGCAGTATACACTCACATGGCCAAAGGTATTACTTCAAAGGATTATCCTGTAGAAGGAAGGAACATGTGTGAGGTGGGGATCTGAATGCACGGCTTGGCTCACATGTGTAAGTCAGAGGAAGCCCGAGATGTCTGTCCTTAGATGCCTTAACATTTTGTTAGAGACTGGGTCTCTCATGAGCTTTCATCACCAAGTCAGCCAGGAAAAGTGGCCAGGGTGTCTCCAAGGACTTGTCTGTCTCCCCTTCCACCTCTCTTCACCATGTCCATCTTTTCTGGAATCTGACTTGAGCCCTGAGGCTTGCAAGACATACACTTTATAAATTGAGTCATCTCTCTAGTCCACTCTGATGACTCAAACTCTTTCTGACGAGTTCATATTCTCAGATCCACAACAGCTTGAAGAGACCTAGAACATTCTCCTTAAATGCTTTGCCAAGACCATTTCCACTAAGGCCTAGCAAAAACTTCAAAGAAGCACAAAGTCCCTAAGAAGGGCTACCAAGTGCTAGCCCTCTTCTTTCACAGTTCCTAAGGATTGGGGGGAGTCGGCACCCTAGGACCAGGACAAGAAAGTTTGTGTTGCTCAGTTCCATCAACATTTAGAGTTTCTGCTTCTTCATTCACCTGTCAGTGTGGGAAAGAAAACCCCTCAGATACTTAGCAGCCTAATTAGGCCATTAGAAACAGAATCCTTTCTGTCATCTAGGAAACCGTTTCAATTTTCTCAAAGAAAAATACATAAATACATACATACATACATACACAACCAGTGACCTACACAGAAGACAACGGCCATGACCCTGATGTCCAAGTGTTATCTCTAGAAAGCGAGACATTTGATGATAGCCGATCAAGACATCAGCTGCATGCCCTAACGAGAACAGATAATACGCTTTGAGATGAACTTCAGCACACCTGCCTTGAGAGGCACATGGAAGTTCACACAGTCATGGAACATAAGGAAAGGAGTCAAGCGCTTCACGAACTAGCCCGGACTGCACTCTTGTCTCTGTCTCCAGCTCTCGAATGACCACTGCTAGTCAAGAAATTCTTACCAAGATTTGGCTTCATGCTTCCAGATGCTTTGCAAATCGTGTTGCTCTGCCCCCCACCCCTTTCTCTCTTTCTCTTTGAGACAGTGTTTTACTGTGTAGCCTAAGCTGACCTGGAACTCACCATGTAACTTCAAACAAATAGCAATCCAAGTCCTAGGATTGTAGGTCTAAGTTACCATGCCTGCTCATCTTCTCTAAAACTGGTTAAGACACAACTATCATTTCTTGCCACCTAGGGACTAAGTCCACAGTACCCTTTGATCACTTTTCAACCAACTTTACCTAAGCAGAATCCTCACCGAGGCTCCGTTGGAGAGCAGAAAATCCACATTAAACACTTGCTGTCTGCATGAGGCTGAGGCTCATGTGGTCTTACTTCTTATTTTTTTCACCTTTAAATGCCATGATTCCTACACCAAGTCCAGTTCCAGGTCAAAGTATGGAAGACAACAGAGCACAGTGGTGCAGATCTAAACTCCCAATTAGACTGCATGGGTTCAAATCCCAGCTCCAGTTCTTAGATGTTACATGACCTCAAAGCAACCTGGTAAGAGCTGTCTTAGTGTCTTCATCTACAAAGTAGGAACACTAGAAGAATGGAATGAGCTCATATACACATAATAGCTCAGCCTTTAACTCCACTATATCCAGCTATGCTTATTCTAGCCATGGTCCTCCTTCTCTCTACCTCCCCATCTTTCTGCCACAAGTATCTCTTCTGGTTCATGCCATGGCTTCTCTCCCCTCTCCCAGTAAAGACTGAACAAAGTTGGACATGCTCATAACGTACCCATGATCTCCCCCACACACTGCAAAGTACTTTCTGTCCATGTCAGCCTAATGGAATTGCTACCCAAATCATCTCTGGCCTCCTTGTTGCTAAACCCACCTACACCCTTTAGTGCTTTCCATTGGCATTCTACAATTCTCTGTGTTTCCCCACTTCCTCCCTAAGTCTCCACCCTCTGGGCCACCGAGATTCCCTTGGATAACCCTGCCCCATGTGTCTGACCTCAATCTCCTTTAGATTCCACCCTTCTGACCTTGACTTATTATCAGTTTCCCTGGGAATCTATCCTCAGCCCCCACCTCTCCTGGTGTTGAGTAAATTCCTCCCTGACTTCCGCCTTCTTTCCCAGGTTCCTACCACCCCATGGTCGTCCCCCCCCCCGCACATTCTCTGCTCTTCCACTCCACTCGTTCAGGTGTTTCTCCTCTCTGATCCCACCCACAACTCAGCATGTCTGACCGCCAGCTCTGCCTGAGCTGTATGATGCAGCAGACCCCATCTGGTGGCCAGAGGTGACTGACTTACCTCACCTGTACCCCACTTACCATGTCCTGATTCTCTTTCTATCTCCTGCCTCTTCTCACTTTTTCAAGTCTTTTACTTGAATCTTTTCCTTTTTTTCTCTTTGTAGTACTGGAGACTGACCTAGGGCTCCACACATGCTTAAGTATGCACTCTTACCACTGAGAATTATCCCCAGCACAGGGCCAACATTGTATTCAATATTCTGGGTTACTGCAGTCAACTCCTAACTGATATTAGTGCCAATGGACTCCTAGTAACCTCTCCCTTGGCCACCCTGCAGTCTGACTCATTGTTCTAAAACTGAGCCTGTAAGCACAGCCCAGGGCTAAGCCCTTCATTGTACTTCTGGCTACTGTGTGGATGAGACACAAGCTCTTTCTGGGTGAACTCGCCAGCATCTTGTTCTCCTGCCAGCCTCATCTCTCACCATTGCCTCCTCAGAGCTGCCTCACAAGCCCCCAGAGGTGTAGCCCTCTTCCTCCCCCAGGATCTCTCTCTGCTCCTCAGCAAACTCTATCAGCTATTACTCTGAAGGAAGCATGCCCTGACCTCCTGCTCTGAACTAGGTGATTCTGTTTGCTTCGTCTGATTTGTACACAGCTGCTCACATATAATATTTCATTTCTCCCTAGCTGATGGGTGCTATGAGTCCTTTTCCTGGGCTGGGTGTTAGGGACTGAAGCCATGTGGTCTTCCCTGCTTTATACCCAGCACAGCTCAGGGTAACCAGCATGTGGTGGCTGCTCAATCAGCTTTTCCTAAAAGACTAAGTGAACAAACCTAACCGTGATTCTCAGTGTGTAAATGCTTAGATTCAGGATGAGCTTGCCTCATGATGCAGCATCTCAGGAAAAACAGACCTTATCTAGAGAACTAATGCAGTCAGTCTCTCCAACTGGGAGAACTTTTGGGTGAAAATACCGGCAAATAGAGAAATCAAAGAATCCTCAAGGGTAGCCACCATGGGGTCTTATGGTTTCTAACTGTGAGGAAAGCTTATGTCTGGGCTGTTCAGCCTCATGCATCTCGTCTATAAATCTGAGGGAAGGCATAGGGATGCCTCTGTCATAGCCACAGCTAAAACCTCTCCAGAGCACCTGGGTTGTCTTCTTTCAAAATTCATCCCGAAGAATGTGTTCAACCACTACAAAGATACAAAGATGCATTGGATAATCTGAGAGTGAAGAGAAAGGGAACAGAAGTGGCACAGAGACACAAAGGAAACACCTGGGTGAACTGTGGAATTTATATTAAATGACTTTGCATTCTATCATATGTGGAGAAATATGCAAAAATAACATAAACCCTATGATTACAGTTATACAATGTGTATGTAAGTAAAATGTTCATAGGAAGGGATGGGGTTGCTCAGTGGTCAGCATTTACCTAGTATACATGAGGTTATAGGTTCTATTAGTACCTCTGCCTCCTGTGAAGAGCATCATGAAGAAAATTGAAGTATTTGCTTTCAAAACAGAAAATAATAAAAGACTAAAACAACATAGTACTAGTAGTTAATTTTAGACACATAATTATGCTTTGAAAATATAATTGCTAGGCAGGACATGGTGGCACATGCCTGTAACCTTAGCATTGGGTGTTAGAGAAGGCAGGAAGACCAGGAGTTCAAGATCATCCTAGGCTACAGACTAAGACTGAAGGCAGCCTCAGCTACACAAGACCATATCGCAAAACAAATAAATAAAATAAATGTATATTTAGTATGTTAGTATGATAATGTCTTCAGAGTCCCATATGTGACTATGGGTGAAGGGGTCATTGTGCAAACACAGACTCCATTTGGAATGTTACATCGTTAGTCCACACCATCACTTTTCAAAGTATGAATTGTCATTACCATCTTATAGACAAATACTCCACCTCTGAGGATGGCTAAGTAGTTTCCCGATGCTCATGGATAAGCAGCCTGGCCAAGTTCAGAGCCCTGTAAGCCCTGGTTCTAACCTCTGTTATGTCCAGGTCCTACTGTTGGTGGTCTTTCACAAACTTGACTTATTTTATTTATTTATTTATTTATTTATTTTACATTCTGGTTCAGTTCGCACCCTCACCCCCTCCCCTTCTAGTCCTTCCCCCCTCTTTGTTCCCACCCCTTGATCCACTCATCCTCCATCCATTTATGTTCAAGAAAGGTCAGATCTCCCACGGGAGTCAACAAAACATGGTATATCGTTGCAGTAAGACTAAGCACCTCCCCATGTATTTAGGCTGGGCAAAGAGACCCAGTCTGAGAAGTAGGGTCCCAAAAGCCAGTAAAAGAGTCAGAGACTCCCTGCTCCCACTGTTAAGTGTCCCACAAGAAGACTAAGCTACACAACTGTAACATATTTGCAAAGTCCCATGCAGGCTCCCTGGTTGTCAGTTCAGTCTCTGTGAGCTCCTATGAACCCAGATTAGCTGACTCCGTGAGTTTTCTTATGGTATCTTTGATAACTCTGTGATGTGGGATTCCCCTCTCTATTCTGCAAATATGTTTTTATTATCATTGGTTAATAAAGAAGCTGCTTTGGGCCTGTGGCAGGGTAGAATAGAGCTAGGCAGGAAAACTAAACTGAATGCTGGGAAGAAGAAAGTAGAGTCAGGGAGGGAAGAAGAAAGTAGAGTCAGGGAGATGCCATGTAGCCGCTGTATGAGATGGACACTGGAACCTTACCAGTAAACCACGAGCCTTGTGGCAAAGTAAAAAAATAATAAAAATGAGTTAATTTGAGATGTAAAAGCTATCTAGAAATATGCTTAAGCTATTGGCCAAACAGTATTGTAATTAATTAGTGTTTCTATGTGGTTATTTTGAGTCTGGCTGGCCGGGAAATGAACAAGTGGTCTCCACCTACACCTCTGGCTCTTTCTCCCTCTCTTTAGCAGGATTCCCTGAGCTCAGCTGAATGTTTGACTGTGGGTCTGAATCTGTTTCCATCAGCTGCTGGATGAAGCCTCTCTGACAACAACTGGGCTAGGCACCAATCTATGAGTACAGCAGAATATCATCAGGCATCTTTACATTGAAGCTTTTTTTCTCCAGTCACATTTGGTTCTAGCCTAGGTTTCTGGGTCATCCAGGGGTCATCCAGGGGTCCTGGAGCTCCAGGCAGTGTCAGGAGTGGGCTTACTCTCCTGGCATGGGTTTCAGGTTAGACCAGTCATCGGTTGGCCACTCACTCAATCTCTAGGCCACCCTTATCCCAGCACATCCCACAAGTAGGACAGACTGTAGGTCAAAGGTTATGTGGCTGGGTTGATGTCCCTCCACTGGAAGTCTTACCTGCTCACAGGAGATTGCCAGTTTAAGCTATGTATCCACTATTGCTAGGAGTCTTAGCTGGGGTCATCAATGTAGATTCCTGTAAGATTTCCTTGTGCTAGGTTTTTATCTGACCTCAAAATGCCTTCCACCTCTTTCCAGTAGTCTCTTGCAATACTTTCCCCGCGCCAACCTTATTGCTCATGTTCCCATCCCCACCCACCCACAGTCCACTCACAAAATCTCTTCTGTTTTCCCTGCCCAGAGATATCTGGGCATCTCCTACAATCCACAAACTTGATTTTAACAACAACAACAAAAATAGAGATTTTTATTTTGAAAAATCCCAATTAGCTACTTCTTAAAAAATATGTCAAGGCACACGCATCTTTTTAAATATAGTTCTATACTCCTCTTGGTTTCCATCTGCTTAGAAACCTTAGCTACACTAAGTAGCCACTTACCTATTAGTGAGTTCCCACCCATACCTCAAAACAACTCAAGACACTTGCTCACCTCAGCCCCAACAGGAAGGGGAGGGTGAGCAGGTGAATCACCACCCTGGCCTAATCTCTGAAAAGAGAAGATGGCTCCAAGGAGGTGGTTCACTCCAGGGCCACCCAGTGCCCAGTGAGAGGTGATGCTGTGGCGGCTACTGCTATGTCTCTACAACGAGCTTAGATGAACTCGGCTGTGGTGGTTCTGTGGTTTAGTGCATTCCCTGAGCCTGTTTTTCTAGTGTTCCCATTGGCAGCTGAGTGACTGGCCTTCCTGCCCAAATCCATTTCTGTTCTGCTTAAGTTAACTAACATTGATGTTTATTGATTGTTAGGGCCCCAGTGATGGAATACTGCAACAGAACATAGGGCCAAGCACTGGCAAACTCTCCTGCCCTGACTTTCCCCTTTCCCTTTATTCTTCCTGTTTTTCCATCAAAGAGAAAGACCGTTTTTATTCCTTTTCCAACTCTGAATTTTTCATATTCGTATTACCTGATGACTAGCTAACTCTTTCGAAATGACACAAGACATGTAAAATTATATGCCACATAAAACCTTATACTCTGTTGGTTGGGGTTATTGTCTGCATGGGGGAGTGGGAGCGAAACCGGGATAGTATTTTCAAAACATACTCAACAAAATCCCCACGCAAACCCCGTGAATGAGACACAAGCACATGGGAAGGCTGAGGGTGAGTTCGGAAGTATCCACAGCTGAGCCGCAATGTGGCTCATCATCCTCAAATGATGCGCATTAAAGAACCAGTGTCAACATGCAGAGAAAGAAAACTCTAGAGATTCACAGTGGGTCCTAGTCCATTGGAGCTGGGAAGACGAGAGAACAAAAACCTCTAGTCTATTATGGTTACAGATGGCCCAGAAAAACAAGGGGACTCAGTAGGAAACAATCTAACAGTGCAAAACAACATAATCTGGCTACATATAAAGTTTAAAATTGAGTTAAGGAAACAATTAGGTAAGTCAAACTAGACTAACAATTTGACACTAATTAACACAAAAGCACTTAAGAGTAAATAGTATTAACAGTATGGAAAAGTATTGACTGTTTTTTTAAGAGCCAGGAAATGTGTATGGGTGAACCATATTCACAAAACATCAAAACTTCATGCAGTAACAGAGGAAGGAAGGAGGAGGAAGTGGATGTGAAAGACAGTATAGCCTGGAAAAGCAAGACTAGAAGAAAGTATACAACTTGTCACTCTTGTACACAAAGACTCCCTGTGAACAAAGCGATCCTAGGGTAAAAAGAAGGGAGGGTCAGTCAGCTGATGTTCAAGAGAGGCAGCAAGACTAATTTCTACCAGACAGGTCCAAGGCAGATGAAAAGGTGGAATTAAACAGAGCAGTGTTCTTCCAGAAGTCCATAACATGGAGCAGGGAGTCTTTGTGTCTGGTGTTTCAGTCAAAACCCTGAACATTTGGGCATAAAACAAACAACAGTTCTGAGGTCTGGGGCTACTAATAGCACTTAAGTGTGGATGGATTTTTCTGTACCACCTGGTCCCACAGCCGTTCAGTTCCAAATAAACACACATAGGCTTATACTAACTATAAACTGCTTGGTCTATTGCTCAGGCTTATTACTAACTAGCTCTTAAGATTTAAATTCACCCATAATTCTTATCTATGTTAAGCCACATGGCTTGCACCTTTTCTCAGTAAGGCATTCTTATCTTTTTTGCTCTGCAACTGGATTGCAACTGTGTCTCTGCCTTCGTCTTCCCAGAAGTCTCCAAGTCTGGTTGCTCTCCTTATACTTCCCACCTGGCTACTGGCCAATCAACATTTTATTAAACAAATGAGTGACAAATCTTTACAGCATACAAAAGCATTATTCCACAGCACTAAAAAGCAAGAAATACTCAGAGCAAAGTCCTTTAATCTTTTCTGCATGTACTTACTTATTCTTCCATTCATTCGGGGGGAATCATGTGTGCCATAGCACATGTATGAAGGTTAGAGACAACTTGCAGGAGTTATATCTCACCTTCTACCATGTGAGTCCTGGGAACTGAACTCAGGGGGATGAGTTTTGAATGTGATCACCTTGCTGGCTGAGCCATCTCTCCAGCCCCTGAGAGCTGATCTCCTCATCTATGTTCAAGGCTTTGACTTTAGAACTGATATAAATATTCTGTATGGTCAAGACAGCATACAGTAAGCAATTTGGACCTGGGAAACAGTTCAGCCTTGCAAATATGAGGCCCTGATTTCAATGCCCAAAAGCCATATTTAAAAAAAAAAAAGTTAAAGCTAGGCATAGTGGCACATGTTTGTAATTCCAGCACTGGGGAGATGGAGTCACTGGGGCTCAGCAGCTACCCAGCCTTGCCTGTGGGGAGCTCCATGACAGAAATAGATCCTATCTCAAAAATCAAGGTGGACAGCACCTAAGAAAAATAAAGCCCAGGTTAACTTGTAGCACACAAATATACATGGGCACACACACACACACACAAACACACCACAAAACATAAAAAGATTAATAAGTTTTTATCTGTAGAATTGGAAACCCTTTTATTCCTTGTGTATTTATTTCAATTTACAAATTTTCTGGTTGCTCATAACCCATCTTCTCTCTCCATACACCTCTACATATGGCTCCTCACATGCTCTAGATCTGAAACCCTCCTTTCGTTTTGGCTGCTGTCTATCTGGCCCTCAGGCTGAGATGCCCAGTGCGCTCTGTCCACAAATCTCGCTGCCACTCTGCTCCATCTAGTGGAGCGCTCATCTCTGCAGTGCTATGCCAGTTTAAGGAAGAGGAAAACAGAAACGCAACGCTCGCAGTGCAGGGTTATGGACGACCACGGGAAACATGCCCACACTTAAGCTTTTATTAGGTTGGCTAAATAAAGCCCCTTTTCCAATTTCCCAGCAACCTGAACAGGATCCTGTAGTTTTGATAGTCTGTTTCTTTGAGAGTGTAAACGTGTGTTAAGCCAGGGAATGTAGCCATACTGGAGTCTCCTTGCAGGACACTTCCACCAAGAAGGACTCACCTTCTCTCTTGTGCAAGTTTCATTAGCAGAGCCCTGCTAATGTAAATTACTACTTGATAATTGTGAACTGTTCTCTAGGGATGACTCAGATCGACTTTTCCTCATGCTACATGATAGAAATTTCAAATATTAAGATAACAAAAGTATTCATATGATTTATTTTTTACTTTCTTTTTTACATTTACAGAGGTGTGGAGGACAAAACCATGTAAACATTGATTTTCTCACAAAAAATGACTGCTATTCTTTGGGAGATATATCTTAAATGCATCTATGAGGAATGCCTTTTTATAATTGTTATAGAATGTGAAATACAGAAGAAACCCAGAGGACAGGCTGGAGAGATGTCTCAGAGGTTAGCAGCAGACAACCTGGATTCACTTTCAATTACCCATGCCAGGTGGCTCACAATAGCCTATAACTCTAGCTCCAGGGAATCCAATGCTTCTGGCCTCTGTGGACATACACACACACACACCACATACACACACACACACACACACACACACACACACACA
>LOJH01004139.1:6301-23808 GCA_001685095.1 Ellobius talpinus | reverse complement strand
ACACACACACACACACACACACACACACACACACAAACCTAAAATAAGATAGAATCCTAGAGCCAATGGTGCACTGCCCTTAGATACACTCTGTAGTGTGTATACATGATTCATATAATTAGTAGGTTCTAGGGCTGGGAAGGATCACACTGTCCACTGCCACTTGTGTTAATTCACAGTGATTCTGGAATCCAGAAATCACCATGTTCATGAATATAAATCAGTGTTGAATTTGACAGGATCGTATTTTAAACGCCCAGCGAAGAGCCTGCCAGGAGCTGACTCCGGCTGGCCCGCTCCCAGGGTTAAGGCTGTACCCTCTGCATTAAGTTTCTCAATTTAAAAACTGACTGCAGACAGAAACCACTGAAGTAAACTAGGAAAGTGATGCAGTTCCCTCAACCATCCACGACAGTGTCCAGACATGAGAATGACCTCGTTCATTCATTCATTCATTCATTCATTCATTCATTCATTCATTCATCCCCCAAGGTGTAGCCACAGTGTTCCTCTTAAAATATCAATCTGTTCTGCTCCAAATCAACGCAGAGGAGCCTTTAAAATCACCTAACATATCCCGAGCAAAATCCAAAATTCTTCACTGGAAGTCAAGGTCCTTCGTGGTTAAATTCCAGGCTGAAATGCTTCATCCCTTTTTACCTAATCCCCAAGCCCCTGGCTACTGGTTTGCGTTTCTCAAAAGATCAGACCTCTTCTCTAGACCTCTGGGCTGGAACGTGTGCTGATATCTCCCCGCAGAACACTTGCTCTCTTTCCCCATCCTCACTAATCCCATTTAGGCTCCAGGCCTCCCTGTGCGCATCACGGGAGCAGGTCAAGTGCCCTGGTCCCTGTTTCCATGACACCAACACCCTCTCAGCTCTCAGCAACCAGACAGGAAGCCCCTAAAACTCTGCACCACTGTAGCATGCTGCCTGAAACTCAGGAACTCAGGAGGCTATCTAGACGCTTTTGCTGAATGTTTAGAAGAATACTCTGAGGCAGGAGAATCCCATGCCAGAGGAAGCAGCTACAGATCTCCCCTCATAGCAGACCTTCAAGGACACAGACAACTCTACTCAACACAGAAGTGGGAAGGAAATTCCACAAGACAGCATAACGTTTCCAAGCTACATAGTCATGCTTGCCAGGTCTATACCGATAGAAGATACCACTGTAAGAAAGAAATTTAAGAGCCAGTGAGTTAGATCAGCATGGAATAACTCGGGATGATAAGTAGGATTTCTTTACCCCTCTTATTAGCTTTGATATCTATGTCATTCCCAGGGGAGAGTTTGGCTCATATATAGGAATGCTAACTTTTTTTTCGCCAGAGCAGAATCTAATCAAGTGTGTAAACGCTGCAATACACCAAATGGCAGGGAAAATTAATGGTCCTCTGTGGGCCCCTGTAGCGTCTCACCACCGGGAAGTGACTCATGCTACCAGGACAGGGGTTAGTGTGAGGACTTATGCAACCTAGGAACAGAATGGGAAATGGCCTTGCTTTAGGTGAAGGGTAGAGGCTGAGGGGCTTTTGAAGGAGCTTTTGAGGCAAGAAGACTTAATAGAAATATCTGGTCTGCTCCACAAAGTGCTCAAAAAAACAACAACAGCAGCAACAACACAAAAACAGGCAAGTTATAATTTCTGTAGTTGTGTAAAAAATATATGAGTAGTTTTGCACATGCATGTGATATTTTTCTGCACATATGCATATGCAAGTAACTGTGCAAGTTTCTGTGTGTGTATGTGTGTGCATGTGTAGTAAACACCATTAACCATTTAGCAATCTTGTCAGTTCTCAACGTTCATACTTTAGTTACTTAATTCTTTTATTTGTATTGAATTGAAAGGTTACACATACATGATGTTCCTGAGAGCCAATGACCTCTCCATAAATGCAAAACTAAGAAGTTCAGCAGTAAAAGCCAAATCCTGAAGATATTACTGAAAATGTGAAGGAGCTAACTTAGCCGGCAAGCTCTTATGGCTTTTTAACCAAGAAGTTATAAATAGGTGACAAGTGCCCAGGAGAGCAATGTGATGGCACAGCAGCCACTCTTAGAGAGGTTGCTTACACGGGCTACTTTCTCGCTCTGCATGCAGAGTCCTCTGTGTCCTGAGTCTGAATAACAAACTGCGAGCCAGCACGCTCCCCTCCAACAGTGACCACAGAATGACAGTCAGTGCTGAAAGTTTTGTTTCCCTCTCATCAAGCTTGATTTTGACAACTGCTTAAACTGTTAGTGAAACGAACGCGCGCGCGCGCGCACACACACACACACACACACACACACACACACACACACACACGATGGAGTGTCATAGGAAGAGGCTCCGACCTCTGACAAATTTCAGCGGGGAACACATTTTTTCGCGGCCAGCTGATAAACCTTCTGCAAACAGGGGTTGATAATGGAAACCCGCTCCAACCCTTAACTACAGTGTGCGCTGCTCTAATAAAAAGAATTAATGCAGTCAATTTGTACCACTGTTCTTGGAACAAAAAACCCTGTTTCAACCACAATCTTTTCAAGCGCTGATTGGCAGCCCTGTCCATTTCCCCTCTGCGGTGTTGTCAGGAGTCTTCAATGTGATAATGAGCCTGTCACCATATTCAAATAGCCCCGTGACAGCATGTTTTGTGAGTGTGACGTCCACTGCAAAGGGTCTGTCAAAAAGCACCTTTCAGAAAATGAAAAGAAAATGCTCTCCTGATGATAAACCTAATTTCTCCATAGATAAAAGACAGAGTTTTCATCAGATTTTGTCAGTGTTCTGTTGCACTTATCTCTTCAAATGTTCCTGCTTTCTTTCTCTCCCTCTTTTTCCCTCTTAATGTACATAAATTTAGATTTGTCAGTGGTCAGGATGAAAATGATGATGAAATACGTTCTCCCTTTGAGGAAGCCGAGTCCATCGAGTTCACCACAGAAAAGAGGAGGAAAAGAAGGCTGAGCCTGAAAGAACAGGAGGCCACCTTGCTACTCACAGCCCAAGGGGTTTCTGCGTGTGGAGCTCAGATTCTGCATGCTCCACAAGCCAAAGTCAAGTGTCCTTCGAAAAATATCGACCGGAAGTGACTGTCTTCAATCGTGTCCCCATGGGCCATTTCACCAGTGGCATGAAGAAGCTGTCACTGCGTCACTATATTGGGATGTTCCTTATTAGGGATCAGAGGGCCACTTTTTCTGTGTCTCATAAACACCAGGAAAATGTTCTTCTATGGCATTTCAACTCATCTAATACTTTTGTGTGTAACTAGGATGCATGAAAGTGATGTTCAAATTATCCTATTGTAGTGTTCTTTAATATATGAATTATACTGCTATATATAAAGTATGGTTTAAAAATTAAGTTAAAATTTAATACAGTTGACTCTTCAATCACTAGATCAGGATTCAGACCCAAGGGGAACATGATTCATTTGAAAACATCAAAGAAAAAAAAAGAAAATATAATTATTGAGAGGAAAATATTTTTGAGTGGCCAAAAACTATGCTATAAAAAACCCTAGGTTTTCTAGAACATAATTTAAATTCTGTCCTTTGCTTCCCCATCTGATACAGGCCAAGTCTGAATGTGTTCAGCATGAATGCAAAATCTGGGCTAGGCATTCTCTATGCATATGAACATGTTTGGGTTTATAAATACAAATGTGTGTTTATCATATATGTATACAAAATACATATACCAGTACACGTACTATGTCCACACCCCCGAACACAGCACAGCGGTTGTGACTCCGCATTATGAACGCCAGGGACTTGGATTATAAGATCGACTCACATGTACCAAAGGGAAAGGAAAAGTAGGAAGTACCTAAGGTCTGAAGAAGAAAGAGGGAGAGGAGGCCAGTTCAGGGAACTCGGGAAAGGAAGCCAGGAATGAACTGGCATCTTTAAGGGCTTGAAGCAGAGATACCCGTGCAAGGTCTGAGAAGTTTCTGAAGGGAAAGATATAGCTAGAAATTTAAATCTAATACAGACTTCCATCTCAGCTTCTATGACAGCCAAGAATCTTATGTTGCTAAAAACAAGGGTAAAGTGTGGGGTATAGTAGCACCATGTGATCTCATCAACATCCCACAATAAACTGTAACGGAGCATTTTCAAACACATCGTTGGAGACAGGTATATGATCCCGCTCTACAATCTCCACGTGTCCCAGTAGCTCGTGGAATTGAGCCCGTGTTCACAGCCAGCTTGCTTTTTTGTATTGTCTGGTCCAGGCAACTCAGAAATCTGTGTCTGGTAATAGCACTTCCAAACCTGTCATGACTCAGGGGCAGGGGTTTGCTGGGATCCTCATCCCCCAACTTCACAGGACACAGCCCTGGTTATATCTCATTTGAGTTAAAAGGTCCATGTGTTCCAGAAGGGCCTACCTATTAATTAAAGAAAAGAGTACCTTTACATGTTTAATATCACATACTATCATACCAGGCAGTATTAAAACTCAAAGCAAAACAAGATATCTTTATAACATGATTTTTTCACTACCCAACAACTAGGGAAACTAAAATGATGAATTTTCTGTTGTTTGCTTGTTTTTCTTCATTACAGAGTAAGAAAAAGCAGCAATGGAGGAGATACACAAAAAGTCAGAGCCTGAGAAAAGGGGAAAGTAACTGAGGGTCAGCAATTCATTTAATGGATTTAAGTTTGTCATATGGAGGAAAATGATTTAAAGCCAATACATAAAGTTGTCAACAGTTGGGCTGGTGAAATACCCTGTTCTTTTGACTAAATGCTTAAACCATTGGTTTATTTGTTTAAAAGAAAAAAACGGAAGGATAATCTAGCTGAGCTATACCCAACATTCAAAGTCCATTCCTGAACCCTGAAGATTTTCATTGTCTCTAGAAGTCACTGTCACCACAATAATCCCCTCATTAAAGCTAAAGAAATGACGGGGTAGCATTTACAAGGACGCAAAACATTTGGAGCAGTCCCGGGCTCACGGCACCTCCAAATGAAGGCAGGCACATTGCATAATCCCGACAGCAAGCGCTCCTGACAGGTGGATGATTTATGCTCCTAGTCAGAAGAATCGGAGGGCCTGCAGAGGAGGCAGCATGAGCAAGGCGGTGGCGAGACAGATGCTCTCAGTGGGCTTGCCGGGGCTGGCAGGCTCCAGCTAGCTCAGGTGCAACCTGGACATTTAAGTGCTGAACTCCTATTGCCCAGACTCCAACACTTGGATGCACCATTTGTGATATTATACACAATGTATACAATGAATAAACAGATGCGGCCCGGCACCATGTGCACACTGCATACACACATTCCCTATACACAGGCTGTGTGTGTGTGTGTGTGTGTGTGTGTGTGTGTGTGGTGTCTACAGTCGTCATCAGAGTGAAAGGAACACTCTTTGTAGAATTATGATTATGCATGTAGAAACACTCCATAGCTTAAGGCGGCATGGCCCTGGAAATATTTAGCCCAGGTGTGGCTAGTGACAGCTGACAGGACTTCCTCACAATTGGATCAATAGTAAAGATTGCACAGTGGGATTAGGAGAAGTGCACCTCAGCAGAAAACCGACATCTCTGTCAATTATATTAATTATTTTTCAGATACATGGCACGCTTTCAAGGCGTTTCATCCTGAGAAAGCATTTGAATATTTGAGAGGAAAATGAATGGGGAACCGATAAGAAGAGGAATCCCCAAAGAAGAGCAACTGCTTCGAAATCAATCCTTAAAAATATTTTCCAGAATTCCTCTCCATGGCCCCAACAATAACAACCTGGTAAAGATTATGGTATTGGTTGAAAGGGTAGATAAACCTAATTACAGCTATTGATGACAAATTACTGCACCTCTGATCTCTAACAGAAGGCATTAGCCAGCATCCGCGTGGTCAGCATGCATGGCTGATGGAACACCGATGGACAAGAAATTCATGCCACAGCTCTGCATAGAACTTGGATCACATGTGTTCCGTTAAGCCCAGTATGTGGAAGGCACAGATTTCAGCCGCCAACAAAAGGGACAGGGATCCAAACACAAGCTCTCTGCGATGCATTTCTTTTCTTTCAACTCCCAGACATGGAAAGGTCAAAGGTAGACCTACCTGAAAGAATTAAAGACCCTGGCATCCCTTTAATTAGGTAAGAACATTCAAAGACATGCAAATTCCCAAGAAGCCACTTTGCAGGCAAGAGTTATGTTATTCTGTGGGGGAGGGGGCAGTGGGCTTTTCTTTCAGTTATTCTCCAATAAAAGAGCATTTTTTTAAAGGGCAAAATGGAATACATCCTAAGTCATTCAGAATGCCTCTGGACTTGATGGTTCTCCCGAGAGAAAAAAAATCAGATAATCTGACGTATTCGCAAAGGCATCCAAATCCTTTTTCTAACTTCATTAAGCTCCAGCACTTAAAAACCATCCGTACCAAGCACTTTAATTAGAGACAAGCCAGCACAAGAAGGGCTCAGTATATGTCCACCTAGGAAGTGAGACACATGGGGCAGGAGTGTGGGGGTCTGTAACTCATCAACGTAGCCAACTGGTAAAGGGACACACAGCAACGCTGACACATCCTTCCCCAGTCCTCCAAAGTGATGAGATTGTGTGCCAGGGCAGAAGACAGAAAGATTGAACCATCGTGACTGATCTCATCAGCACACTGGGCTTTTAAGGTTTTCAGCACAGAAGGATATGGAAGAAACAAAGTTTGAAGTTCAGCTGATAGCCAAGCCATTCGTACTGCACACGCCTATTTTCCCCCTTTTACTTCCTTTATTTTCACTTTCATCCCTCTTTCCTTCTTTCTCCCAGACCTCAAAAATCCTTCCACCACTACCTCATGCTTGGACACGGACACCCTTGTCACGAGATAATCTGGACAAAACTAACATGAAATGGCTCAGGAGCCACACGGCACTGAGATGGCATGTATTTGATAATCCATAGTCCATTCTCAGGTGGAAGAAAGGAGATAGGCTAGGGAGAGAAAAAAGGAATGAAAGAAAATCCGTCTTCTCTTCAGCATGAACAGTAAAATAATTCAGCTTCCCAAGCTAGAGAAATGGCTTTGACAAAGAACTAAAGGAGTCCAGAGAGGCACCGACAGCCCAAGCTAGCCGCACCTTTAAACCTATGTTATCTAAGCTTAAGACAGCTGTAAGTTTTCAGGGAGAAAATAAAGTGAAATGTTTCAGATAGAGGTGAAAGTGCCTTCTTCCCCTATGGTTCCTACATTTTTTATCCTGCTAGAGCTGAAGGGACGCATTAGCATGTGTGAAACTGACTGTAGACACCATACGTTACACATGGGAAAAGCAATCCCATGGATGCAAGGTCATTTGGTCCATGACAGACTTTCTGCTGTCTTCCCACAATTCACAGAGGGGTCTCTGTGAAAATGGCAGGTTATTCTGACCCTGCCTGTTACCTTCAGATCTCCCGGGCACTCGAATGGGCTCAGGCCAGAGCCACATAGCGCATTATCGAGGACCTCTGACCCTAGCCAGTCATGGAGAGAAAGCTATGTGAAGACAACCCAGGCCTGCTGTGAACACAACATTCTCTCATAGCAGAGGAAGAACAAAGCCAAAGACAGAGCAGGGAGAGGACACTTAAGACCAAGCAGAACCAAGTGGTCCGTGGTGTAGCAAAGCAAGGTCCTAAACATCTGGGTGACAATGGGATCGGCACAGTCAAAACTGCAGCTAAAATATGTGTGTCTGAAATCCAGCAGGGTATCCAAAGCATGAAGAACCTCACGATATCTGTGCAGAGGAATAGGATCAGTGGCTGTGGGCATAAGAGAGGAGACAGTGATGGGGCAACTGTCAAACTACCCCACATACATGCACGAAAATGTCACAAGCCCATTTTATAGATAATCAATGAAATCTAACAGAAACATTTCTAAAGGAGAAAACTTGCAAGTCATTGGCAACCCCAAATCCAACTACTTGATACTTCCATACTGAACGACACAGAGAAGATACACGTCCATGGGTACCACCACTGGCATTTGTATTAGATCCTTGATTTTTGCAAAGTATTCCAATACTCCTGGAATTTTGTGATGTGAAAAAGAACGGCTGGCTATCATTTTCCCCTCCATTTCCCTTTGCCTTAAGTTTCTTTCAAAATATCCAGCATTGGATATAGGTCTGTGAGCCGAGCGCCCACTTACCACATACAAAGCCCCTGTTCCATCCTCAGGGTCCTATAAGCAAAGTATAGTGGTGCATGGCTGTCATCCTAGCCATTGAGAGAGGGACACAGAGGAATGCCCTGGGGAGTCTTGGGCCAACCTGGGCTACACGAGTCCTTCTCAGAAAGAAACAAATAGACAAATGGTCTTCACTTTTATTCTTAAAAGTGAGAAGACTAACGAAGTACAGTGGCTTGGGTCCAGAAGACTTTTTAATCGGGACATTCTGCAGCATCAAGGGAAGGAAGACAGTAGGGATAGGGTCCGTGAAAGCTCTGATTCCCTGCCCATTAGCTGCTTTCCGATGTGCAAATGATTGTGGTTTCCCAGGGCTGCTTCAGAGTTCAGCTGACTCCAGCCCTGTCTCCTTCTGGATTCTAAGTTAAAATCAATGCTTTCACTGAGGTTGCTCGTCAAACTCAACAACTGTAAGTTAGTAAGCAAGGGTGGTGAGTAGGGATGAACCCCGAGGTCTATAATCTTGGCAACTTTCAAAAAGGCAAATTTCCAAGTAGCATTAAAATAGAAATAGAATTCCTTATAAGAGGGTAGAGGGCTTCCCACCTTAACAAACTTAGAATAGGATTTCACTGCTGAAGCACAACCCAGTTAAAGATCCATTCTCGAGCTAACAGGAGATTCTCCAATATCTCTTTGGACATGTATTGCGGGAACAGAATTCCTTGCATTTTTACTTTATCAGCACTAATTTTGTTTTCTGCAGTATCCTCTTCAGATGTGAACTGATGACTTCTGGGGAGTTCTAGAGAAAGTTCTGGATCATCGAGAAATGTATACTTCACAAAGCACAAACCTGGACCTGCTAATAGGAAAGAATGAAAGTAATGCTTCCAACCGTGTGTGCATTTCTCACAGACAGGTGCTGGCCACCACCAGCGTTTCCACCACTGGACCATGGGCTACCGTCAAGGGCTAGGCAGAGACCTGAATCACCCACCCACTATTCAAAGTATTTCTAGGAAACAGTAGAAACACTCTACATACAACCTTTAAGAAATAATTTTGGGGGACTGGAGAGATGGCTCAGCAGGACTGATGTGGGATTCCCCTCTGTAGGCTGTGAATATGTTTTTATTACCATTGGTTAATGAATAAAGCTGTTTTGGCCAATGACTTAGAAGAGTAAAGTCAGGCAGGAAATCTGGACAGAGATATATAGAGAGAGCAGGTGGAGTCAAGGAGACACCATGTAGCTGCCGAAGGAGAAGGACCTTAGGAACCTTAATGGTAGGCCACAGCCTTGTGGCAATACACAGATTGATAGACATGGGTTAATTTAAGATGTAAGAACTAGATAGGAATACGGTAGAGTCATTAGCCAAACAGTGTTGTAATTAATATAGTTTCTGTGAGATTATTTGGGTCTGAACAGTTGGGGCTCATGCTCTGTTCCCAGCACACACATCACGCAGTTCACAAATGCCTTTAACTCCAGCTCCAGGGAATCTGACGCCCTCTTCTGGCCTTTGAGGGCACCTGCACTCATATACAGACACACATACTTACAAATAAGATATTTTTTAAAGAATATTCTGGTTCTGTATAGAATAATAACATGCAAAAATTGAACAATATTACCAAAGAATGATTTGGAATTTTTAAAAGATGCAGCAGTGAAACTATCCTCTCAAATAAAGAATTCTTTGTCACGAAAGCAAGAAAGCACCGAGCAGTAGCTTCCTGAAACCTCTGGACACTTGTGAGACTGAAGTTAAACTGAAATGCTTCCTGATGAATATCAAGACATCACACAAGCTGCAGAGGGCCAGGTACCCAGTGGAGTCCTGCATGGCTAATATTGGGAACAATATTTATAGGAATGGCAAAACATATCTCTGTTTTCCCATGTACACTCACTAACTCCTCCAACGTCTACAAGGGGAATCAGATGAAAATCAATGCCATTCCCTACCCCTTCTTCCTCCTTTGTTAGTGTTTTAGTATATTATCTGATGAATCAAATAAAAGGAAGTCAATGACACATGACCACCGAATCAAACTACTAAAGTCAAATCAAATAAAGTCAATGACACATGAATACCAAATTCCACTTGGTCCTGGCCTCACATGTATGAAAAAAGTGTGTGTGTGTGTGTGTGTGTGTGTGTGCATGTGCGCACACGCATAATTTAGATAGTATTTTTAGTTAAACAAATTATTTATGGAAAAACTGTTTCTGCACCCAACTTCCAAAAATGTAACTTGAAAGAATACAAAAGTGGGCTAAAAGGGAGGGTCAGACGTATTTTATTGAGCAATCATTATTGAATTACATATCAAAAGGGATGAAAATAGAGACAGAGAGAGTGTCCCATCAAATGTTGATTCTATTTTGCTCTGTGACACATTTGGTGCACAGCAGGAAGGTAAAACTTCATCGTATTGCCTCAGATTTTCTAAATGCTACTGTGTGATAGGTATTGTATCAAGACCATCATACCTTATTCCCACGTCAGCCTGAAAAGACACCCCTGCAGCATATTCAAACTCCATTTCATAGGTAAATCCTAAAAAGGTAATGTCACTGTGATCCACATGGGTCAGAGGTTGACTGCTTGCCTAGTGTGCTGACAGCCTGGCTTTTGATCTCCACACCACAATAGTAACAGTAATAATAATAACAATAATAATAGTGTGTTCAAAGATAAAGTTACTGGCTGGGTAATCAGGCTGGGCTGGGGCCACCATCCCCTCCCTATTGCTATCAGCCACGTGCAGCTGTTTCACAGAATGAAAATTAAGTAAAATCAAAAGTTGACTTAGCAATCATAGTGAGCATATTTCAAGGATTCAAGGAATAGGAATAATTTCCGGTTACCTTTGATCCTAGAGTTTATGCTTTTTATTTATATGTCATACTTCCTGTTCTGGAAAATGTGAAGTCAAAGCAATAAATCATATGTAACAAACAAGAGATAAGGGTGAATTCAGAAGAGAAGTCAGAGCTCTGTGAACTGAACTCCTGTGAGCAGAAGGACCATGAACTATGGGAACAGAAATATCCAACACAGTCACTCTTTCTCTTTGGGCATGTGTTCCTCTCTCCATTCCTCACATTTCTTGTGGTGGATGTTCAGCATGTCACCAGGGATGGCCCCCAGTCATCCTTCAGCCTCGGCTTCCCAGGAATCTTGCAGTAGGAGCACGTCGCCGATCCTGACGGTGTCATGTTCATTTTTAATATCCACCTTGTTCTTGATAAAGTTATCAAAAAGGGCGGGTGGGAAAATAAGAGAGGCTGGACAAAAGGCATGACATGGACCTAGTGTGTATAAATTGAATTGATGGGTATAAAAGATGTCTTGAGAGGAATAAGCTTCATCCCAGTTCCTGATATTTATAATAGGAGGAGTAGGATGCATGGGAGGGGAGCAGTGAGCAGGGGCAGTACTTCTACGGACCAACCACCAGTCAAGATTCCAGCTTCCTTCCACAATTGGGCAGACATTGGTAATAACCCAATACTGAAGCGAGGGAATCTAACATTTACCTGGCTTAAGAATCATTGGTGAAGTCAGAACCAAAGCCTGGTTAAAAGGAGAAGCAATGCACAAAGTTAGCCAGGCACAAGAAATAACCTCATATCTTCTCTGCCTTTCATTCTCACACCTTGGAGAAATCTAAAACATTCAGGAAAATCAGCCTGTGTATGTTAAGATGATGACTAAATAGTTCTGAGAGGAAACAGGAAAGGAAAAGAGAGCAAAACAGAATGCTTGAGGCCACAAGGCTGTGACTCTGTGGCCTCTGGAGAAGTGGGGAAACCTTGGGGCACTGTCCAGAAAGGTCACAGTTTCCTAGTTTTGCCTTCCCTTCCATTTTATCTCGGTTTTTCATCTAAAAAGGAAGGTGCCTTTAACATAGTAGAAGCCATACCAGCCTCGTCATAGTGCCCCACGATGTACATAGTGCCCAGCCTCGTCATAGTGCCCCACGATGTACATAGTGCCTAGCCTTGTCATTGTGCCCCATGATGTACATAGTGTCCAGCCTCGTCATTGTGCCCCACAATGTACATAGTGCCCAGCCTCGTCATAGTGCCCCACGATGTACATAGTGCCCAGTCTCGCCATAGTGCCTCATGATGCCTCCTGCTTCCCAAACCTTGTGCACATCCCCCTCTCTTGATGGCATGACCCATGCGCATGACGCTCAGCCAAGTACGGACAAAGAGCCTATGAGTCAAGTTCCCCCATCTGAAGTCCCTACCACCTTAGGGACAGCACTGACCATGCCGTGGTGTGCTGTCTACTTGGATAACATTAACTAGCAGTGGCAGGTCCTCGGCCGCTGTTCTGGTAGCCACAAAGCTACCCTGGCTCTCAGAAGGCACAATCTGCTGTTGCCTTTGGTCTGGTTTGCCAGGAAGCCCAGGATGGACTCCCCACCAGCACCATCAGGCTCAGGGAATTTGGCTAGCACTAGGTACCTAGACTTCTGCCAGGTAATTGGCTTTGGGGAAGCCGCTGACCTACTCTCCACTGAGTGGCTTTTGTGGACCTGGAACCCAGCCTGCCTCTCATCATTGATCAACCTTGGCCAAGCCAGCTGGCTTGCTCCTTTGCAGACAGCTTGCCTTAGGGAAACTGGTTGGTGGCTTCTCTCTCAACCTACTGAGAGAGAGAGAGAGAAATAGAGAGAGAGAGAGAGACAGAGAGACAGAGAGAAACAGAGAAAGACAAACCCACACAGAGAGACAGACGGACAGAATAAGAGAGACAGAGAAGGAGAAAGAACAGTCTTTCTTTGACTCTGAGAGGCCGAGGAGAATCATGCTAATCCAGAATGGAGGGGGCTGGAGCTCTACACAGATTCACCAAGGAAAGGGGCACATTAGGTGTGGAACCCTTGGAAGGAAAACGATTACTGAAGGACTTCACTAAAGCAGCCCTGTGAAATGCAAAAGCAGAACTCACAAATTCACATTAAATTGCAACAAGCTCGTCCAAACACACACACGCACGCACGCGCACACACACACACACACACACATCTCCCTGCATGAGAATTTTGAAAACATATTATCTGAAAACTTGTAAGAAAAAATATACTAAGCCCAACCCTATCCCCCCAGCACCCCCACCACTTACTCTATGGCTTTTCTCCAAGCAAATGGTGAAGCAGGTTTCCCTACCCCCTTGGGGCAAAATCCTTTGGAAATATTTTATAATTCAAAAGAAATAAAACTGTAACCTATTAGATCAATGTTGGCTTCCGACTTCATGCTCACCAGTGGAAATGACGAATGGAGAACAATCAAACAAATGATTAGCTTTTAATAGTGTTATAATTAATGAGAGGAAAGGAGTGGGAAACTTATACTCTATGATTTCCTCTTCTTCTATTTCTTGTAGGACAGGAAGCATGTTCTTGGAAGAATTCTTAGTGTTGCCTTTAGTTAGCAAACTTGCTATCTCACGTCAAGGTTAAATGATTTTTTTAAAAAGAAAGTATACAATTGTCTCTGAGACTCAGAAAAGCAGAGTTTATGTAATTTTATCATGGAATTTTTATACAGTAATGGGCAAGTCTCTAAAATATCAGTATTTAAATTTTCCTCCTTTATAAAATGGACTGGATTTGAATATCCCAGCTACACATCGTGGCCAGATCTTCAAACTACCAAGGTAGAAAAGACTCAAATATATTCCACTCTACAAAGTCTCATTTAGACAGAATGTGTTCTCAAGTTCAAGTTCTAGAACTGTCTCAAAGAAAGAAATTTTGTTACAAGGTGAAACTTTTTTCTCTGTTGTAATTTGAATTGACATACAACGTCACAGACTATCTGACATAGACAGAGGCCTGTGAAAAGAGATTTGAGGGAAAACCACAACTTGAGCATTCCTGGTTTGCCTCACATAACTTAGAGATGTTTTCTTATTCCAAAGTTGTCCAGGGTACAGTTTTACAGTAGAGTTCTTGTCTCCCACGTGAGATGACCTGGTTGGTTTTCATTTCCAGATATGAAAAAATAAATTCATAAAGCAAGAAACAACAAAATATTATTCTAAAGTTTATATGGAAATCGGAAGGACCCCAGAGTGGGAAGTCCACCCAAAAGACATTCATGTCTAACCCTCACATGATAGCTGGGATTCTTCCAGTTAAAACATTTCTCCTAATGCAGTACACATATTACTGTCTTCTGGATACTAAGAACATCAAGTGCCCATGTCTGGTGGTGCATGCCTTTAATCCCAGCATTCAGGAGACTGGGGTGGGGCAGATCTCTGAGTTTGGTCTAAATAGAGAGCTCCAGGTCAGCCAGGGCCACATAGTGAGACCCTGTCTCAAGCAAAGAAACAAACAAAAAACCCTCAAAGTACCCAATTTAGTTCAGATCCAGCAATAACAAAAGGTGAGTATTTTAAATATTTTTTAAGAGCTTGGTATTTCATAATCCATAGCCTCCGCAGGGTTACAAGTAGCTGGGCCTGAAGCACATGCCTGTCTCACACTTGGGAGACAGATTTAGAGAGATTCCTTAGGCTAATGATTAAATTCTAGGCTAGCCTGAGCTACCCAGTGAGTTCTACACTGGCTTGGGGTAGCATGTAGGACAACCCCACAAAAAATTTATAAAAAAAATTTTCATTCTGAGCTAAATATATACTTAATATCCCTATAATTCATAAAGGAAAAAAACTATTAAATAAGCAGGATGGATGAGACCCAGTGTTCCTACTATAAATTCAAGATCCCTGAACAGTGGAAGAAATCTGGGAGATAAATAATGATTTCTGTAAGTGTCATTTCCTCTGTGCAAGGAGAAGACCTACTGGGTGTGGGGGGGAAGCACCTACTGGGTGTGGAAGAGGAAGCACCTACTGACCTACTGGGTGTGTGTGTGGGCGGGGAGGATGATCATTGTATGGACTAGCTAGAAAAACAAGAATCCAGTCAACAAACACAGCATACAGCCTAAGGCATTAAATCCTCAAGAAGTGGTGGCTGGTTGTTACCTTCAACAGCTTCCCTATTCACTTGGAGACAGGACAGACTGTTGCAGTTGCAAAACCACAAAAAAAAAAAAACACTTTTTAAAAGAAGAAAGAAAAGGAAGAAAGAAAAAGAAAAGAGGCCATCCAGTAACATAATGTCTGTACACGGAATAAGTTTTTGTGGTACCTTAGCTACATTCCCAAATGGCTTGAATGTCAAGACAAAGCTCAGAGACAAGGTGCTCTCTGCCACTGCCTGTATTATAACTTGGGAGTTGTGTTTAATGTTCTGCATTAATGAGGGGACTGCTTGGGACGGGCTTACAACTGTGTCTGCAGGAAACACCAGGGAGGTCAATGTAGTTCTATTAACTGTCACCCAGTGCAGAAATATTTTCCGTGAATACCATTAAAGCCTTCTCCTCTCCTTTGTTCTGCTTTTTGAAGGCAGTAGGAACCCAAACTTCCCTAGCAATAATTTCTGTTTTAGACTTGGCAGCATAATGATATTAGACTTGAGGGGGGAAAAATCACCTTGGCAATGTCTTCTCAGGAGATTTTTTTTAAATTGTTTTTTTACAAAAGAGATTTTGTTAGGATAAATTACTAAGCAGGCTCATTCAGGGGGTAAAAACAAACCCACTTGTTAGTAAATGACCCTGGTAGCTTTCTGTTTTTTAAGAACGGAAACTGCCTGGAAAACCCTGCACCCTCTAAATGGCCATGTGATTGCAAAGGCAAATGTGGAAGTGAGGGGCAATTAGAGAAAGGACTGCTCTGTGCACTGCCTGCTGATAGGGCAAACCTAGAAGATGCTTCTGGCTCCCCAGCCACAGATGGATCAGGCAGGAGCTGGGGCTACAGGAGAAACTGCCTTGGGACCATTCTTCTCTATATTCTGAGGCACAGGACAGCTCAGTGGAGAGACAGAATCAGTGGCTACATACTTGATCTCTAACTTGAGCTCTGTCCCACATATATGTGCACACAACTCTCTCTCTCAGGGTTGGAAATAGGAGTTTTACACCTTGAGATGATTGGTTATCACTCGGAAGGCCCTCTCAACCCAGTAACAGTCACCCCATCTTCCATACTGCTATGAATCCATCTACTCATTTTCTGAGTATTAACTCAGTCCTATAACTGCAAAGGTCAAAGTAAAAAGTTGCAGGCTTTATGTTGCACATGAATTGATAATTCTGGATGCATTTAAGATCTATCAGTCCAGAAAACTTAGCCAGATATACATGATATGGCCCTGTTAAGACATGGCATCCTTGGGGTGGAAATTAATGATCTAAAGCTCTTCCATTCCAACTCAGCACACTCTATGTCTGGAGCTGCAGTTGAGTGATAGAGTTCTTGCCCAAAGCAAATGTGGTGCTAGGTTCTCACTCTCTAACTACAGCAAATGAAGACAGATAAGAGAGAAGGAAAAGAGGAAGGAGGAGTAGGAGAAGAAGGAAAGGGAGGAAAAGAAGGAAACAGAAAAGAGGGGAAGAGGAGGAAGGAGAAGATGAGGAGGGGGAAAGAAGAATGGAAAAGGAGGAGAAAATGAGGAGGAGTACTGTGGGATGTTCTTGTACACTGTAAAGATTTGTCACTCATATTGGTTTAATAAAATACCAATTGGTTTTTATACTCCAGACAGGAAGTGTAGGAGACTAAGAGAATTCTGGAAAGAGAAAAGGCAGAGACACAGTCACCAGCTAGATGCAGAAGCAAGATGAGAATGCCTTACTGAGAAAAGGTACCAAGCCACATAGCTAAGAATTATGGGTTAATATAAGCTGTAAGAGTAACTTAGGAATAAGTCTGAGATAAGAGGATAAACAGCTTGTAATTAATATAAGTTCTGTGTGTTTCTTTGTGACTGAATGGCTGCAGGACCAGGTGGGACAGAAACTTCTACCTACAGATGAGCAGGAAGAAATGCAGGTGACCAGGTCATGAACCCCTTTCCTGGATTAGTCCCCATCATTGGCTATCTCTTCAGCTATCCCATCTACTTCCAAGTAGTGTTCAGAGATTAATATTCTAAATCAAAGTCCCTTCCTATGAAGGGGGAACTTGAATTGGTATATATAATGAAAAAATGAAAAAAGATAGTTTTCTTTTTTTAAAAAAAAGAAACAAAAAAATATGAAGAATTTCCAGTTTGGGCAGAATTAATGGAATAGTACAAATCATCATCCACTGCTATTGTACCATGGCCCTATTGCACTTCTAACCTCATCATCATCATCATCGTCATCATCATTATCACCACCATCATCACCACCATCATCATCACCATAATCATCACCACCACCATCATCACCATCATCATCATCACCATCATCATCATCACCATCATCATCAT
>LOJH01004138.1:10571-37042 GCA_001685095.1 Ellobius talpinus | reverse complement strand
AGAGTCTGGCTATATACAACCCAGGCTGGCCTCAAACTCATTTTTTATCCATCGCAGCCTCCCTAGTCCTGCACCATCCACACTTAGCTCATCCTTCACATTCTTTTGAGACCTCAATGCTAGGTGCTAATGCTAGGGGGCAAGAATGACTTAAACAGAAGATCCCGCCTACCTGTGGAGGCCTGAAAAATGTGAGCCTATTTCCACGTTGACCAAAGGTCAGAGAGTTGGAATTTACCTCTAGTCCTTCGAAGTTATTGTGTTTCAACCTCAAACAAAGAGCCCACCTAGATTTAGACAGAGAGCTCTAAATCTAGCTTGTTATTGTCAACAGGCATGGCTAATAGCCAGACCTTGTATTTCAGGAAAAGAGAGTAGTAGATGTATTTCCACCTCAAACAAAAGTCTTTGGATCCAACTAAGTTCCAGTTCCTCTAAGGAGGTAGCTTTGGATTCCACTCAGGGAGCAGTTTGCCTACAGAATGTTTTGGTCTAGGGTATGAGCTTGATTTGTTTTATTCTAGCAGCAAAATGTTTAACTATGGCTGCAGCCTGTGACCTTCAATTGGTGTGTTCATTTTCTTGTATCATGTTAATGCAGATTTTTGTCTCACTCCTACCTTTTGGTGTCAGGGGTTTTTAAAACAATTGGAAATTAAATGCGGGTGAATTTCGGTACTCACTGGAATTCCCTCCTGATACTATCCTACATGTTTCTCCTTTTCATTATTTTCATTCGCGTCTTCATATTCTTTACTAATATTTTCTAAACCCCCATGCCTCTACCCTGGCAAGAGGTATTTTGTCGAGGCTGGTCCCTAACACCCACCCTCATGCCTATCACCCCAGGCCTGCTGTTCTCAACCCATGAAAGCACTCCCTAAGGACCCATGTGTTGTGAAGTCTCATTGCCACAGCTATAGTTTTGAGTACTGAGTCTTTCAAAAGCCTAGTTTATTTAGGGCTTTGAATCCTGAAGAGAGCATCTGTCTTCAAAACCACTTCTGATGACTACCCTCCTTAACAGGACAAAGGGCATTTGTATCGATCTCCCTTCAGATCATCTATGCTGACTTACAGGAAAGGAAGGATGGGCTTCAGAATGGAGTCAGTGCTTTGCAATGCAGTCCACTGACCAGACAACTAAAGGTATGAACTGAGATGTTAAGTTGGGAGCATCACCCCAGCCCCTGGCATCCATCCCAGTCCTCTGGCCTGGGAGTTGCATTGGTCTGAACTCCAAATTCCAGCATGCCAGGTCCTGGCCCCTCCCTGGGGGAAGGTCAGGCACTCCCACAGGGTATTTAAGTGGGCTCCCAAAGGAGGAACACGTGGTCCGGGGTTTTGCATGTGCTCCCCGGTTTTCTGTCTCCCCTGCCATGCTCTCGGCCACCCGAGAGTGCTGCATTTATTAAAACATGGGCATTTTAATTCGGTTTAATTTGGCCTGACTGGATTTCTGTGAGCCAGAGGAGAGGATTTTTCTTAACATGAACCAATAAGCCTCTTTCTGTGGGCAGATAAAACATCCCTCTTCAGTATGGAATTACAGCGAATAAATGGGGGAACCAGATCACCCCCACCCAAGGGATCCCCAGGACCCCTGAAAGCCACTTTCTCTACCACAGCTTCTTACTTTTCAATATTGTCAAGCAAATGAAAGGAAAAACCAGAAGTTCCCAATTCCCTCCCAATTCCCCCATGTAGTGTTAAACTGTTCTGCCATTTTAAAAAGAGTTGAGTGGCTTGGATTTTTTGTGACTGATATGAATGAGGATATGGTCACAGGGGCTGTGGACAAAAGCTTTGAGGTGGGGTGGAGCCCACAACAAAGTTTCAGAGGTGGAAAATGAGGCAGGGGGTGGGGATGCAGGAGTGGTCACTTGGGACAAAGCAGACAAGGGCAAGTCAAGGCCAGACTTTGCTGGAGAGCTTTGTGAGCTGGCTGCTTTGCTGGGGTCCTGACTTGACTCTACAATTGCTCTCTCTGCCCCTCAGCTAATCTGATAACCTCCAAAGGCTTTCTACTTCCAGGCAGATAGGACAGAGGGGAGAGAGAAAGTTAACTAAAATGGAACTTTACTGTCCCTTTCCCAGAAATACAGCAAGAATCAGGCACAGAGTACATGCTTCCAATTCTAGCAGTCCAAAAGCTGAGGCAGGAGGATAGTTACTAGTTTCAAGCCATCCTGGGCTACATAGTAAACTCAAGGCCAGGAGCATACAAATCTACTGGAGTGGCCATGTGCCTCTAGATGTCCCCAGGTCCATGGCCATCAACCGTTTAGTCTGACACAGCTCTTTGCAGAATGCTTACAAAGCACCCTGGTTTGTTTCTTCATACAAGTCACGTGATGATGCTAGAAAGAGTTGTCTACTCATCACCTTCGACATGAGAGGTCCAGAGAGGTCAAGGGACTTGCTCAAGGCCACATAGCTGGACAGAGGTGGAGACAGACAGTGGTGCTATAATATAATTAAGGGGTCTTTGTATTCTTCCAATCTCCCTTTCTACTCCCTTCATTTATTACTCTTGCCCTTTCTCTCATTTCTTCCTCTTTTCTTCTATACCTCCTTCCTTTGAAGGCTGAAGACCCAAGAGAATCATAACCCATTTCTCTAGAAAAAAAGATGAAATTGCTAGGGGCAGTACCACACTCTAGTCCTTGAAGCTTATGCAGGGGCCACAGGCAGGAAGCTAATCTGGGAGAGATGAGTAGCTCATGGTGTCACATCCCTTAGCATCTTGTTCTATCCTTTGCTCTTTCCAGGTGGTTCTAAGGGAGCTGGACACTAGCAGCATCAGGACCACCTACCTGGTTAGAAATGCACATCTCAGCCCTTAGACCCACTGAATCAGCATCTGCTCTTTAATATGATGCCAAGAGCTACATAAGCATCCTAAAAGGTGCAGTGCCCAGAGATTTTCTCCAACAAGTGTCCTTCCTCCACCCAGTGATGATTCAAGTTCAAAACCTGCCTAACCCTTGACCTCACCACAAATGTGCCACCCCAGCCTTCTCTGTATCACACAAGAACTTTCATGATGCTGTATGTGTGGTTAATGTAATTTTCTATATGTCACTTGATTTTCCCTTGGATGAGCAAAACCCCTGTGTTCAAGGATTCCACTAAATGCCACTAAAACAATGTTTCTGTCTCCATTTGGATGATCCGCAGACTGTTCCCCTAAAACTCTCGCTGCACTTACGGCTGCCCAGAGCTCAGCACCTTCACAGGGATACTTCAGATGTACTTGCCTGACCCTTACACCCATCACCACACTGCTCAGGCCACCTGTGCCATCCAGGCCCCAAATGGGGACATCAGCTTCTCCATACTGGGCAACTCAAAGGACCTGCCGAGTTCCTTAGATTCCTATCGCCCCACCTCTTCTTCCTGTCACCAGGGCAACTCTCACCTTATGACTCACATGCCTGTCTGCTACCACTAGCCCAGGAGACAACATAAGTGATGAGCCCCTTCCCACCCAACCCAGTTGCAAGTGACTCTCCTCTTTCTTTTCCAATATGCCCTGCCCACCAGTACCACTTTCATGCTACAGATACCCTCAACTCCTTCATGAAAAGGGAGCTGGAGCATAGCTGCATCAGAGGCTAGGATGCCAGACGCTTGGAGAAAGCTTTGCTCAGGCTTCTTCTGAAGCTCTTTCCTACCTTAGTTTCTTACCTTGGTTGTATGCTCTGTGAGACTGGCCCACTCCTGCCAGTGGCCCTTTCCCTGAGGCTCACTCAAGGGGGATGCTGACCACCAATCATTGTGAGTGGATGGTAGAGAACACAGAGAGAGCTTGGAGCCAAGCCAGCATGGATGCATCCTTTAGCCTTCTGTGCCACCCTGGGCATGCCATGACCTTATTCTTGGCCTCGGACCCTCAATCTGAGAACTAAGTGCTTCATCTTGGAGGTCCCACTCCCACTAGACATTCTGTGACAGTGTAATGGAAAACTATGGCGTCTGAAAGGATGGCAGGTTCTGAGTCTTAGGTACACAGGCCTGGTCCACCTGAACCTGAGCGCTCACTCAGGGAGTGTAGTGGGTAGTTGCTGGGGGGTGACTGTGTCTAGGTACCAACTATGCACCTCCTTCAAAGGCTTGGGGGTGGAGATCATCTGGAAGCGTAGGTCAGAAGACCATGAGTTACATGAACAGGAGTAAAGCAAGCAAGAGAGCCTAGGAGTAAAGTCCAGCTGAGGGCTTAGGACACACTTCTGACCTTCTAGATAGCGCACTCTTATTTCTTCTTTCTTCAGTTCTGACCCTGAGTTGGGAGTGTGTGCCACTGACCAGGGTCCATGTGGAGGAAGGAGAAGATTATTCACCCAGAGAAACTTTCCATTGTTCATCTGGGTCGTAACAAAGAGAAGGGATGCTAGGGACCACTGGAGCATTATTGATCCTCACCCACCTACAGTTCTTCCCCGGGGCCTTTCCCTTGGCTGCTCCCAAGCCAGGGCTTAGCCCAGGCCTGTGTTGAGCTGGTCCAGATTCCCAGCCCCACGTGAGAACTGGCAGCAAGCCCAGCATCTGGAACACACGCTCCTGCCAAATGTCTCTCAAAGGAAATGGGAACTTCCAATCCTGCCTCAGAATGGGGATTTCCAACTCTCTTCTCCCACTCTGACCTACCAGCTGGGAAGAGCATCCTTTGTTGACAGAGAGAAGCAGAGGGAGATAGACAATCACTTTCCTTTCTCCCGTTTATGATTCACACTCTGTTTTCTCCCCTGTGTTAACTGAGGCTTGCAGTGGCCAATTCACTTCCAATAGTGACCTCCAATAGACTCAGGAGCCCGTCTCAGTGCTCAACAAAGCCAAGGGCTTTCCCCTGTGACCATGGGCCATAACAGTCTGTGTACATCAGTCAGGAATAGGTTTCCTCTCGTAGAAAGAGGTGACACTATTACACATTCTTGGGGGGGGGCTTTGGGGTCTCAGATTCTTAGGAGTAAGAGTGGCATCTCTCAACTTGTGAATGCTATAGAAAGCCTGAGGAATGACTAGATTCCATAGACGACACACTCATAGGCAAGAGATGAGTGTCTATGAACACGAGGAAAACTTCTTGGAAGTTATAGTGAGAGGGTCTGGGAAGAAATGACTACGCTGAACTACTGTCTCCAGTCCTAAAATAATTCACATATTTGAGAATAAGTGAGTGAACCCACAGGGAAAGTTCTGAGCCAAACTCAGAGGTGTTTGGACACTAGTCGGGGAGGAGGAGAGTGACTAGCAAGATAATGAATGACAAAGGCAGAACAAAAAGGTTCCCAGAGGTACAGCAAAGTGGCACATGAGTGGCCTGTCCTCTCTTTGTCCTGCCTTTTTCTAATTCTGCCCAAGAGTCTAGAATGTTTTCCCTCATAGAATCTCTGCTCTAGGTTCTCTAAGAAAGTAACATCCATCATGAGACATTAAATCTCATGTCCAGGGTCAGGGATTCCAGAATCAGTATGTCCTGAATAGGAGCATCAGCTCCCTGTGTCACCTATGTTACCTAAGAATAATTAGGTATTTTGAGAGCCGATTATGCCAGGCTCCCAGTAAGCCATCAAAATGCTACTAATGACCACTTATTGTGTACTAAATACAGTTTGCTTGTGGCTGCTTATTTCTTATACAAATATAGTAACTGGAGAATTGCTTTCTTCCAATAATCCCACATCTTTATGGGCATTGTCTCCAGGACCCTCTGTGAAAGAGGAGTCCTAGGCCCATCCCTGCCCATCAAGCAAGACTCAGGATACTGTAGTGGGATGAGGGTATCAAGACACTCGAGTGTCAGACCCTGCTCAGTCATTGGCATGCCTATGACAGTTCTACTATTTTTGTAAAATAATTGACTGAAATTAAATCTAAGGGCTTTCAGATTTTATTGCTCTGATGCTATTGTTTCTGGAGAAATCTAAGCCTGCAAAGCTAAGTAAAGCCAGGCATTCCATTTCCCCAAATATGGCTCCTTGGCTCATTCATGGTCCCTGGAAATCCAGAAGAAAGCAGGGAGGAGAGTAACCACAAGTAGTAAATGCTGACCACAGGCTCCTAGTCATAGTGACTTAGCCACAAGGAATGTTTCTCCATGACCCATTTTCTATCTGTTAGTTTGAGGGAGCTGAGCACAGAAAGAGCAAGTACCACGATGATAGCACAGACTGGAGCACCTGGGCCCGTTTCTAGAGCACCCAGGGGCAGTTACCTACAACCTTTCTGGGCCTCGGCTGCCTGCCTGATGTATATATTGGAGATTAGCAATACCTACTTAACTAGAGCTGGGGAACTTAGAGACTTTGCATTGTAAAGCCTCCCAAACATTCCTGGCACAGACTAAGCATTGTATGGGATTTACATGGAAATCTCTTCTGCTACAGGCGTCGATTCGTATGGCTTTCCAGGTCTGGAACCTTACAACTCAGACGGCTCATTTCAAGGTTGCAAAGCTCTTCAGTCCTGCTGTGTGTGTTTCTGGGAACTACCAAAATGGAGCGAACACCCTATTCAACAAAGAATGTTAAACAAGGACTTGGTGGACTTATTGCTGTCCTTTCCCAGCTCCAAGATCCCTTGGGCCTGGGGCAAGCTGGGGTACGCTTGCATCCCCCTTAGGACCTTAGGATCCTTGCCTGCTTCCTTTTATTTCAGTGAAAGCAAGGCCACTCCTTTCACACTTGTGGTCAGTCTGCTATGACTGCTCCCCATCCCCTCCCCCTTCCCGCCCAGCTTCATTCACTCGCTGGCAGCAGTGGCTGGAAAAAGTACTCAATTCCAACCCTCAGCTTCTCTCTTCTACTTCCTGGAAACCTCCTAGGGCTCTGCACTTACTCAGCAGATTCAACCTTCCACTTTTCCTCACTCAGGGAGGATGATGCTACCCCCTGGGGACCAGGCTCCCAGCCTGACTCCGCCCCCCCTGACTTACAATAAAAGGCTAAGGCAGAGCTGCCAGAAGAGCAGAGAGGCTGAGGCCAACCCAGAGCCTGCCAATTCTCTCTGAAGCCAGCCCTCTCTCTCCCTCCACCATGCAGGTCTCTGCAAGAACGCTTCTGTGCCTACTGCTTACAGTTGCTGCCTGCAGCATCCACGTGCTAGCCCAGCCAGGTAAGACTCCAGCTTCCTTCTCCTCACTGTGTATTACCCCATTTTGGACTGTCATGGGCCATCATCATAGTGTAGTCTCACCTGAACAGATACCCCACCCCCACCCCCGCCAAGGTAAGGCAGCTGAAAGAAGGGAAAAGAACCAACCCAATTATGCAGGGGCTTCTGGGAAAAGGCCAACCTAGAATTCTAATCCTTCTAAGATCTAAATTTGGAATCACATCTTCATGTGGCTCATTTGAGAATATGGATGACCAAAGAGGGGCCTGGGTTGGTGTGTTTCTCCAGATTGGGGGAGGGGGGAGAAGAAACCTGAGACCTCTGTTTCAAGCAGTCCACCTTCCAGAGACAGAGGCTTAGCAGAGGGAGTTGGTACTAAAGATGCTCAGGACCAGATATAGATTTCAGGAGCCTAGAATAAGGTCCCCAGGCATTTCCTTGGACTCTGGTTATTTGACGTCTTAGCTCTTTCTAATGACAGTCCCCAGAGTCACCTTGTTTTAATGACACCCCTTTATCCAAGGTTGTGAACTTACTTTAAAGCACACATCTCTGAGTCATTGTATCAGTGATCATATGCCAGCTCTGACCTATCCGGATTGCCATCCACTCCTGCTGAAACCGCCTGTTCCTCATGGTCCTCCTCTTCTCTGAGGCCAGAAGCATCCCTCTTGTCCTAATGTGCCCCCCTTTCTGGTTTCTTCTCCAGATGCAGTTAACTCCCCACTCACCTGTTGCTACTCATTCACCAGCAAGAAGATCCCAGAGAAGAGGTTGGAGAGCTACAAGAGAATCACCAGCAGCAAGTGTCCCAAAGAAGCTGTGATGTGAGTGACACCTACTAGCCTTCCCTGGTCCAAAGTTCTTCCTCAAGAGCAAGGGGTGGTCCTCACATACTTCTAGTCAGTCACTCAAGAGCAAGGGATGGTCCTCATGAACTTCCAGTCACTCACACACTCAGATTCCAGTATCAGGTGATTCCCAATGAGAAAACTGCAGCCAAGAAGGAAAGAGCAATTCCCAACAGCACTGTCTAGAGGGATGCTCTTCAGAGCACCCCAATTTCATGAGCTTATCTTGGAAAACCTGCAGGCCACTCTGAGTCCCCCTTCCTACCTGCCTTCCTCCTTTAGCCCCACACAGCCCCTCCATGCACAGCCATTGAACTTCATCTGACTGTGTCTTCTCTCTTTCCACAGTTTCATCACCAAACTCAAGAAAGAGATCTGTGCTGACCCCAAGCAAGCCTGGGTCCAGGCATACACGAATAAACTGGACCAAAACCAAGCTAGATCAGAAATGACAACTGTGTCTAAAATTGTGTCTACTGTAAGATTTTCAGCACCTTTGAGTGCTAATTTGACCCATGGACCCACAGTTAATGCATCGACTACTTCCTTTCCCACAGCAAGCTCAAGAACCTCTGTAAGAGTGGCCAGCCCAACAGTGGACTAGTGTGACCTGAATGTGCTGCTCTGAGTAATGTTAAACTTATTTAACTTATTGATGTTTCGATAGCCCCTCCCCCTGAATACTAGGATTTCTTAGATACAAGATGTGGTTCCATTGTTTTCCTCTGAGAACCCTGTTTCTACACTTTCAAATGTTATGAGAGATGCATTTTGTAAAGATGGATGGAAAAATTTTGTTTGAGATTCCAGGGCATTGTTTAAAATATTATTATGGAAATAGATATTTCTAATTATTAAGAGAAATAAATTATTTTTGTACACAATCTGGCTTTGGGTGTTTTCTTGAGGGAAATTGCAAAGCAGGGAGTGTTTAAGCTTGGAGGACAGTACAGGTGGGACACATATTGTGAAGGAATGGCTGAATGAATAGCCCAGTCTTTCGTACTGGATGGTCTCATTTGAGTGTCATAGACACTTTAAAACAGGGCCCAATCAGGCATGCTAGGACCATTGTTCCAGTCCCCAGTATTGCTTCTTAGTCACCTGCTTGACAAAAGCCCCAGTCCTTCCTGTCATGCGTTCCAATCGTCCTTTAACTGGGATGCATCACTTCTATCTCTAACTCTCCCACTTGACTCCCTAACTGGGTAGGCAACACAGGCACTGGGGGATGGAGGGGGGACTTAACCACCTTCTATAAGAAGGTTATCTTAAGGCTTCATAGAGAGAAGAAGACTTATCCTTGATAAAAGTCAGAGTTTTTCCAGAAAAGCACAGACACATCAAGAAAAAGAAAGGCAGGTAGGGGAAAACAGAGGAAGGGAGAAAGGAGGATGTTGTGTACATCAAAAGGTGAAGAGAAGAACAATCAAATGGGGCCATGTGTCTGTCAAGTTGTATCAAAGGGAGAAGGGAGAAAAAAACCAATCAGATAGGGCCACACGTATGTCACGTGATGAGAATTTTTCAAAAGAAGCCCGAATACAGGGCTTTGAATATGAAGATGCAGGCTTGGTACTGCCTCCAATCTCGTCATTTAAAGGAAAAGCTGAAACTCTTTGGTTCAATGACCAGGGATGTGTCCCATTCAGAGGCTCTGGGAGAGATTTGGAAAATGCACCTTGATGGCTTCCTGCAGATAGGAAGATGTGAAGACAAGTGATAGATAGACTGTGGCCCATCAATAGACAAGGACTGAAGATGGGGTCCAAGGGACAACTCTAGAGAACAATGTGCTGGGCTGTGGGGAATGGTGTTAGGTGCAGACCTCTCCTCAACTTGTCAATGGGGCAACTTCTCACAAACCTGAAACGTTTCTTCCCATTACCACCCTGAGTCCACACCTGGGAACCTAGGCTGTCCATTCAAATGGATAGATTTTTCTCTCTCTGGATGTCCAACTGAAATCTGTGGCACGGGACATTAGGATACAGACAGCTTCTCTCCATGAGGGAGGGTGAACATCTTTTGCTGGGAAATCGGTTCTCAGGGTGCTCACCTTCTCCATCTGGTGGGGAGAAAGATATTGTCAAGCAAGACCCAGCAGTACCTTTGGCAGCATGCAAGGCTGGGAAGACTTGGGCTACCAGAAAGGACACTTGAGTGGGCACTGACTCGGTCACTCGGGATCAATGGAGTCTATCAATTTAGTGGGGGAGGAGAGGTGTTGCAGAGATAAACAGGGGCCGAGATTCCCTTCTGATGGAGGATCCTGTCTCCTGGTAAGTTTTCATTGCTGCAGCTCAGAGTTGGAGCATATCTGAGCCAGGCCAGACTTTCTGGCTGAAGCTGAGGGTTTCCTTCAAACCTCCAAGGGCTGCGATACAACAGAGAGCAAACAATCTGTAGGTTTTGTTGTGTGGAGTTCACAGACCCTATATTCCAGGTTCAACAGTCCTCAGTGTTGATTAATGGTCAGAAAAGAAATTTCAAATCAGAGTGGATGCAAAGAGGCAAAGAGGAAATAACTGAGTAGCTTATAGAACAAGGGGTCTCTGATGCCAGGGTGACTGGCTGCCAAGGACCTGAGAGGAGGAAAGGGAAAGGGGACGGGGGCACATGCACTTACTCCCCACATAGCCATAGCCTGCTTCTGCCACATTTGCAAGCCCTATCTGCTCATTCTTGTGAAATATTGGCTTGTTTTCTTTTTTCTCGAAGCAAGCAGGGGTTCCTTGGTCCTTGCACAATGGAACTGAGCACAAAGCATTGGCGTGCTTAGGCACTTAAGGAAGCCAAGTAGGATGCGTTCATTTCCCGTTGCTGCCAGCATTTTCTTCCAGAATGTCTTTGTCCTTTCCCATCATTCTCAGGCTTCCAGTCTCTGTTTATTGCTCAATCCCAGAACCATTTCTATGATTTATTATAGCAGCACCCTGCCCCAGGTATCACACTCTGTATTAGTCTCTGATTGCCACAAACAAATCAACATACACCCGAAGGCTTAGAACAGCCAAACACATTAGCAAACAGTTGGAGTGTTAACTCTACACTGGGCCAGTCTAGCTGCAGTCCCTTAAAGGAGTTACTGTTTACAACTTCTAGAAACCACTTTTGGATTCTTTCTCTGTCTCTCTCACTCTCCCCTCCTTATTCCTCCATCCCTCCTTCTGTGAGCATCTCTCTGCTTCTCTAACCACAGGTTTTGTTGTTGTCTCAGCTTTATGAGACAGAGTCTCATACTGTGGCTTTAAACCTGTTATGTAGCACAGGTTAGCCTTGAACTCACGGCAATCCTCCTGCCTCAGACTGTCCAGTTCTAAGGTGATAGGCATGCACCACCACACCCAGCTGTAATCCCATCTCTCTAACCTTCTGATCTTCCTGCTTTCATATTCAAGGTACCTTTGTGATTGTCCTGAGCACATCTTCACAGCCAGGATGATCTGTCTCAGGGTCTTCATATCAGTGACATCCACAAACCCCTTTGCAAGGTCAGGTAGGACATGCACAGGCTCTAGATGTTAGTTAGTGTGCTGGTGCTCAGAAGACAGGGCTGCCCTTTAGACTGCATGCCTAGGGACCAGGCAAATGTTTATACCCTGTAGCTGGGCACAGTATTTGAAAGTTTTATCTGGTTCACTAAGAAGGTGGTCATGTGGGTGTCATGTTTTGTCTGACCCTGTATAGGTAAAATATAGCAGGTGCTTTCTAAGTGGCTAGTATGTGATGCTTTATCTTGACCGTCCTTGTGTTGTGATTGAGAGATACATAGGTCAGAGGAGCCCACTTCTGGATGTTCACATGAAGGTGTAGAGATGACGGGAACATGGGTCAGCAACTAGCAGAAACTCACCCTAAATATGGTGGCAGCATCTAACTAGCCAGAGGTCCAGACAGAAAGGGAAGCAGGGGACGCAAACAGCATGACCAAACTCCACTCCAGGGGACCTCAGGTACTGCTCTCTTCAGCCTGCAGTACAGGCTCACACTGGTGGCTCTCTCTGCAGCTTGCAGGTCTTCAGCTTCAGACTGAAGCAGCATCATTGCCCCCTGCTTTCCTGAAGTCTCCAGCTTTATGGACTGAACAGCTCCTAGATTGCTCGCTCTCCAGCACGCAGATGCTCATTGGGGGGAATTACTCAGTCAACAGTTAGGATATCAGCCTAATCAACTCTCTTTTATAATTACACACACATATATGTATGCATGCATATATACATGTACATGCGTGTGTGGATGTATAACTATATATAATATACATGTGGAGAGAGCCCTAGCTAATACATTGTGCTAATACTCACGAATTCCTTCTAAAATGAAAGCATGTGGGCCAGCCAGATGGCTCACCAAGTAAAGGCACTTGCCACTAGGCCTCAACACCTGAGTTCAACCCCTAGGAAGAAGAGAACCAAATTTTGCAAGTTGTTCTCTGACCTCCAAACGTAAGGCATGGCGCATGTGTGTGTACACACACAAGTAAATAAACAAACAAACGAGTAGAGTTTTATTTATTTATTTTTGTTTTTCAAGACAGGGTTTCTCTGTATAACAGTCCTATCTGCCCTGGAACTCTCTCTTCTGTAGACCAGGCTGGCCTTGAACACACAGAGATCTGCTTGCCTCTGCCTTCCGAGTGCTGTAATTAAAGGCAAGTGACACCACTGCCTGGCAAGTTTTAAAATTTTTAATTTTATTTTTAATTGCGTCTGTCTGTCATCTGTCTGCCTGCGTGTGGATTTGTGCACATGACTGTAGATGTCTGGGGTGCCTGTAGGCGTTGGATCCCCCCCCAGCTGTAGTCACAGTCAGTTGTAAACCACGTGACACAGGTGCTGAGAACCAAACTCACGTCCTCTGCAAGAGCAGGACGTGCTCTTAACCACTGAGCCATCTCTCCAGTCACAAAATGTAAACTAAAAAAACAAAAAACAAACAAAAAAAACCCTTAAGTATAAAACTTTCCAAAAGATTCTGATGTGAAGTGATGAAATGGAAGACGCTCTCCTTCCCATCGGTAGGTTTCAGGGGTTTCCAGGAAGACCTTGGTGGCACACTGGGTCTGGGGTATATGCTTCTTGGTCCTATTAGGTAGGTTACTGGATTCTCAGCAAGTGCTGTAACCTCTGGCATGGGTTTTCGTGGTGGCCTTTGTTCTGAACTTGGCTAACTTCCAATTAGGAGTGAAAAGGAATAAGAATTTAGGAAAAACAAATCAGGATCTTGTAGAATTTGATGGCATAGCTGGAGCCCCCAATCAAGCACTGACACGGACTTTCAAAGTTTTTTTTTTTAGATCATAACCAATACAGAAAAACCATATACATTTATGAGCCATTGTTATTTTCTAAAAAAAATCATCATCATAATCACCGTCATCACTCTGTGTGTGTGTGTGTGTGTGCGCACGCATGCCTGCGTACACACAGCACATGTGAGCCGCAGAGCATATGTGGAGGTCAGAGGACAACTTTTGAGAGCTGGTTCTCTCCTTCTACCTAGTTGAGGAAGCATCTTTCTTGTTTCTGTCACTGCGGTATCTACTCTATGCTAGATTACGTATGAGTTTCTGGGTGATTCTCCTGTCTTCACTTTCCATCTCACCGTTGGAGTACCCAGATTATAAATGAGTGCCACCATATCTTGTTTTTTATATGGTTCTGAGGATAGACCCTCAGGATTTCCAAGATGTAAAACAAATACTTTTACCCACTGAGCCCTCACTCCAGCCTCTCATGCAATGTTTTAGAACATGTATATATTGGATAATGTTCAAATGCACAACACACACACACACTGAAGCAATTGTCATCTTTAAATTGAAAGCACTCAGAATCCTTTCTTCTGGCCTTTTAAATATGCACAGAATTTATTTATTACAAATTAATATCATATAATACAACAAGCAGAACTCCTTTCTCCAATCTTTCTGTAATGGTGTCTGCTAGTTGACTTTATGCCACCCTCCCATCCTCCTGCCCCACCCAGTCTTTAGTAACTGCCAGTCTACTTTCAGCTTTCGTGAGGTCAACTTTCATGGCTTTCACATGAGGAAGATCACATGAGACTGGCTTTCCTGTGTCTGGCTTATTTCATGTAACACGATGACATCCGGTTTCAGCCATTTTGTCAAAAGTGACAGGGCCCCACCCTTTGGTGGCTGTTATTCTACTCTATACTATTACCATCTCATCTTCATCTACTTATCAACTAGCACTAAGCTGCTTCCGCCTCTTGGCTGCTGTGGACAGTGCTGTGATAAGCATAGAGCACAGGTGTCTCCTGACATACTGACTCCTGTTCCTTTGGCAGCATACCCAGGAGAAGGATTGCCAGGTCATATGCTAATTGTAGCCTTTGATATTTTGAGGAGCTGCCACACCTTTCCTGACAATGACTACACTAGTTTGCATTTCTGCTAACAGTTTCAAGGGACCCCTTTTCTCCGCAACCTTGCTAGCACCATTTATTTTAGATTTTTTTTTTTGGCAATTACCCTTCTGACTGGAGGGAAGTGGTGTCTCACTGTGGTTTTGATTTGCATTTCCCTGATGTCTTTGTTTCTTTTTGTGTTGCTGTGACAAATACTCTGAAATACTCTGACAAGGCAACTTAGGGCAGGAAAGGTTTCTCCTTGGTTTCATCAGGGCAGGGAAGACAAGGTGACAAGAACTTGAAGCAGCTGATCATGTCCCATCCCAAACAGGAAAGCAGAAAGGGGAGCATGGCCGATGCTCAGCTCCATCTCTCCACTCATACAATCCAAAGGCCCTAGCCAGGGAATGGGGCCTCTCAGAGTGGCAAGTCTTTCCACTCCAATTAGCCTGACAAGGTCAAGATAATTCCTGCAGGCGCTCCCAGAGGCCCTCTGCCCAGGTAGCTCTGGATTCTGTTAGGCTGACAACTGACACTATCATACTTCATGATCAGTGAAGTTGAGGTGTCTTTTATTTATCTGTGCCTTTATTTGGGAGGTGACTTTTTCTATAGGCTGTTTACACATGTGGTGGCAGCACACCACCACAAATGAAATGGAGTCTCCTATATTGACTCCCATTCTATGGGTTAATTTGTTAACTCGGCTGATGCTTCCTTTCCTAACCTTTATGTTTGATTAAAAAAAAAGGTTGGATCGTTCTTGCCTTTATTTCCTATGCCTTGAGGTCTTATCCATAATCTCTGTGCCTAGTCCCACATCATAAAGCATCTCCTGTATGATTCCTTCTAGTCCCTTCATGCTTCAGGTCTCACATTTTATACCTTTAACCCATTTGAGTTGATTTTCATGTACTGCGAGAGATGGGGTTTCCTTTTATCTTTCTAAATGTGGATTTCTGCCTTTCCCAGCAGCATTTGTTGAAGACTACCTTTTCTGGAGTGCATGCCCTCCACAGTTCTACTGAAAACCATATGGTGTAAAGGCACGGGGATGAAATTTTTTTTAAAGGTTTTGAACAATAAAGGCTTTGGATAAAGTGGTTTAAAGAAGGGAGTTGGTTAGAAACTGGAGTTTTCATTCAAGCTTTGACTTAAAAGAGTTGTGGAGCAGATGTGGGTGAAGTAAGGAAAGCAGCCAGATAGGCACGGCAGGAGGGAGGAAGAGACATGACACACCTGTACCAGTAACTCAGAATAGCAAGGTTTTTTGTTTTTGTTTTTGTATTTTTTTCAGAAGGAATCATATGGCCAAGATAATCAGAAGCCCAGGGTTCTGTACTAACTGTAAACCAGCTTCAGCCTTTTGTGAGCCAACAAACAGCAGTGACGGCTACTAAAGGAAGGCATGTCCACCCGACTTCACCCCCAGTGTGGCCAGTGGGTGCAAAAGGACAAGCCAGAAGCCCATAGCTGATGGGTCTTGAAGACATGATCAAGGATGCTTGTCATAAGAACAAGATCAAAGTCCTTGCCCTAGGAGCATCTTACCTGGTACCTATCTGGAAGAATAAGAACTGCTGGGCACGGTCTCTCGTTGTTGGGTTTTAGGAGCACATCTGTGTGGAAGTCAAAGGTCCAGTCATTGTTCTTCAAGCACTGACCACATTTTTTTTTGAAACAGGGTCTCTTATTGAACTCAGAGTGCACTCACTGGGTCAGGCTGGCTGGCCAGAGGGTCCTGGAGATCTTCCTGTCTCTACCTCCGCAAAATTGGGACTTGAGGTGTGCTCAATCAACTCTTAGGTGAGTTCTGATGCTCAAACCCAGGTTCTCATGCTTGCACGGCATGCTCTTTACCAACCGAGTCCTCTCGCCAACTCCACTGCTTGGGTTTCTCAATTTTGCTTTCCCAGTAAGTATCTATTGTGCCTTATTCCTAGTACCCATTGCTTCCAAGTGAGTCGGAAACAGCTCAGTGAGTCATTGTTTGAAGAACAATCATCAGTTTGTACTGGGAACTATAAAATTCACTTTTTAAAGACCTCATCCTCCTGTTTAACTTTTAAAACAGGGGCAAAAAGACGAAACACAAAATTCACCATACCTCCCATCTTTAAGTATAGTTTATGGGATTAATGTTGACATACCTAGCATCATTGAACAACAGAGCTCTTGGCCATTTTCGCCTTGTAAAATCCAAACTACTTCTACTCACTAAACAACTTCCCATTTTTTTCTTTGCCCACTAATGTTTTGGTTTGTTGTTGTTGCTTTTTGTTTGTTTGACATTGTAGATGCCAGGCTAATACTCTACCATTGAGCTTATAAGCACCAGTTTGGGTGGTGCCGCACACCCTTAATCTCAGCACTCTGGAGGCAGAGGCAAGCAGATCTCTGTGAGTTCAAGGCCAGCCTGGTCTACAGAGCAAGTTCCAGGGCAGGCACCAAAGCTACAAAGAAACCCTGTATGGAAGAAAAAAAAGTAAGCCAGTTCTTATTTTGATATAAGTACTATAATGGGGCAAAGTGATATCTCCTAATAGTTTTGATTCAGATTTTCCTTTTCCTTCTTATTTATTTACATACAGGGGCTTGACATTGAACTCAGGGCCTCACACAAGCTTCCAATGACTAGCAATGTGGAATGTCCTTTTCTATGCTTGTCGCCTACCATCCCTAAGGAACATCCGTTGATACTCTTTTCCCCTTTACAATTCAGATTTTTTTGTTTTGCTTTTGGTTAGCTGCTGAGTTGTGGGAATTCTTTATATTAGCTGAACGATAACTCCCAACCCGTTGTCTGTCAGTGATATGATCTGTGAATGTGTTCTCTCGATCCACAGGCTGGATTCTCACATTACTGCTTGATTAGTGTTTAGGTTTGTGTCTTTGCTATGAAGCCAGGGCAAGCGCTCATGCCTAGCATGAGACTCTGGGCATTTGACATGGTGTATCACTCCGTAATATAGATTGGCCCCAAACTCACAATCCTCCTCCCTTGGCCTCTCACATGCTGAGGGTTGGTATCAAAGGCATATGACATTACACTCAGCTAGACTTCCATATGCTCTTTTACTTAGAAAGGATATTTTCATAGCTAATCAGATATTTTGAAAACCATAAGATTCTAAGAGCCCCATGTGATGTGTCATTCTAAACGCCTCTGGATAGTATTTCTGGGGATGGAGCTCGGGCCCTTGCTCTTTCTGAACACTCTCTATGCTTCTGCCTTACAGATGTGGTTCTATAGAGTGGTTTTTAAAACATGTCTGTAGGCTCCTTTACACGATCTTTCTAAGAGGTGTTATTTATGCTCCTGGGGACTCGAAGGCATCATGTAAAATATATGGTCTTCACAGTGGGATGCAGAGAAAGAGGGAGAGGAAGCAACCAAAGAACAACATCTGGCCCACCATATAGGTATTTAAGTTCTTCCAGATGCCAGACTTGGAGGGGAGGCTTTGGGATGATCCCCAGCCTCAACCACCATCTCCCTGCAAAGTGGAAGATCCTAAGCAAACCCTGCCTATCTGAGGCCAGTCAGCCTTCTTATCTGACCCAAATATAACCGAAAGCTATATTAGATACAGGGTTTGGGAAATTCTTTCTCTTTCAGCTAACATTTTATTACTCTACTTTCCTCTGAGATCTGAAAAACTAACAGAACTGTCATTTTTTTGAGTGCATTTTTAAATCTAACCAAATATTTAGTGCCTATTTCTGGACTTGGGGATCCTAAGGATGTTGGTCAAAGGAGGAAATGAGAATCCTTTGACTTGGTCATCCGTTTCCTTCCTCATTCTACAGTAACTATTTCCTTTCCTAGGATATGAGCTGATAAGAGTACCCAGAATTCACAGTACAGCCTTCTATCTGGACAGAATCACTCATTTCCCATTATTGATATTAAATGGAAATAGAACAGCCTCAAATCACACCCTCCTGGGTTCCATTCCAAATGAAGATCCCTCCCTACTTGCTGCCTATAAAAGAGGAGGTAGAACTGCCAGAAGACCAGAGGCCAGGCCAGCTCAGAATCTGCCAGCTCTTACTGAAGCCAGCTCTCCTGTTCTCCACCATGCAAGTCTCTGCAATGCTTCTGTGCCTGCTGCTCACCGTGGCTGCCTTCAGCATCCACATACAGGCTCAGCCAGGTAAGAATGGCCTTGCCTCCTTTCTCCCTGGGGCATGCTGCCCCTTCTCTGGGTTTTCACGGACCATTACAGAATGAGGGTTACTCATAGCTTCATCTTACTGGCTTTGCCAAAAGAAGGCAATAGAAAGAGGGGCATGAGGCCAGTCCAGGGTCAGAGGCAGGCCTTGAATCTGATCCCTCCAGGACTCATTAGTAGAAACAAGATAGTTCCTGCACCAGCTACTTCTCCAGTAATGGGGCTCTGGGTCACCAAAGAGGGGCCTGGGGTGGGGTGTGTTCTCAAGTAGAAGAGGGAAGGGGAAGAGCACCAGGGTCTAGTGTGTGCTTCAGTCATCCCAGCTTCCAGTGACAGTGGTTCTGTAAAGGCTGTGTCTACAAGATGCTCACAACGAGACACAAAGTTTTCTGATCCAAAAGGGGGACTCGTAACTAGTGTTGTCTTACTCTAACGAGATGGGTCATTATCCATCTAGTGACACCCAGAGTTGTCTTCAGCTCTTCTTGCACCTGTTAACTGGCATATAGCCCAAAGAAGGGAGAAAAAAATTGAGGGACATTCTAAAGAGGAGAGGTGTTATATTAGGGGTGGGCAACTTCTCCTTTGGTCTTTTCTTACCTCTCTGACTGCTTCCTACCATCCCATCAATCATAAACAAGAAACCCAGAATCCTCCACGAAGAACCTTTTCTAGTTCTTTCATTGTAGATGGGATCAATTCACCCACATGCTGCTATGTCAAGAAACCAAAGATTCCCATGAAGAATCTGGAGAGCTACAAAAAGATCACCAGTAGCCACTGTCCCTGGGAAGCGGTTATGTGAGTATGCACCCCGCGCCTTAGTCCCTCAGGGCTAGGTCATTCCCAGAGGCAGTGAATAGGGCTAAACACTCGATGTGTGGAAACTCTACTGCAAACTCAGATAACTTTCAATGGAGAAACTAAAGCTTGCCACTCCCTTCAGAGCCACCAGTTCAAAACTTCCCTCACCAGCCAGGAGCCAGGGAGAGGAAGGGGTTTGCCTTTGGCCAGTGAGGACCGCATCTTTTCATTAAGCCCTTCCTTTGTCTTATCTTCTTCCTCCTCCATCCCTGGGCTAAGGTCATCAATTTGGGATAATGCACCAGGCAGGTACTCACAGGATAAGTCACATTCTCTCTAACAGAGCACTCTTCCCACAGCTTTAAGACCAAGAGGGGTATGGAGCTCTGTACTGATGCCCAACACCAGTGGGTCCAGGATGCCATGAAGTATTTGGACAAGAAAACCCAAACTCCAAAGGCTTGAAGTCTCTCGCCTGAACAGAAACCCAGGAGACAAGAAACAAGAAATCTGCCCCCTTGTCTTTTCTGAGAACTGTGATGAGATGGATGGATTCTGTCTCTAAGGGATAGTTGCTGTCTGTCGGAATGTGAAACAGCCACACTTAAGGAATTATCTCTAAGTTATGAATATTTTTATTTAATTTGCCATGTACTTTGGTGTGATTTGAATATAGACACCTCCTGTCGCTTTAATGTTGTATTACCATTTACTTTGCTCCAGTATTGTGAACAGGCTTTGTAAGAATCAACGAAAAGATTGTATTTTAAAGCATTTAGGATGAATTCATGGTGTTATGATACTGTGGAATTTTTATATGTATGACTATTGAATTTTCATATAAAATATATTTTTGCATAAATATTATCTTTGATGCTTTTTTTTAAAAGGAACAAAAGGAACAGGGTGGCAAGGAGCAGGGCATGGGTGACAAGAAGGGGTCATAGATGAGCAGGGCATGGGTGCAGAGAGAGGGGGCTGTAGATCAGAAGAGCATGGGTGCCTAGGGAGGGGGCTGTAGATGAGCAGGACATGGGTGCAGAGAGAAGGGGCTGTAGATCAGAAGAGCATGGGTGCATAGGGAGGGGGCTGTAGATCAGAAGAGCATGGGTGCATAGGGAGGGAGCTGTAGATGAGCAGGGCATGGGTGCAGAGAGAGAGGGCTGTAGATCAGAAGAGCATGGGTGCATAGGGAGGGGGCTGTAGATGAGCAGAGCATGGGTGCATAGGATGGGGGCTGTAGATGGGGCATGGGTGCAGAGGGGGCTGTAGATGAGCAGGGCATGGGTGCATAGGATGGGGGCTGTAGATGAGCAGGGCATGGGTGCAGAGGGGGCTCATAGAGGAACAGGGCATGTGTACAGAGGGAGGGGGTCGTAGATGGTAACTCTTGGGTCATTTGCTCTAGGCTGAGCTTAGATAGGAAAGACAGACAGGCTGGGGCCAGACAAAGCCAGGTCCAGTTTTGCCTCTGACAGCTGACATCAGCCTAACCACTTTACCAGATAACTTTTTACATCCCAAAGCTGTGGCTTTTCATGCAATCTCTTATTGTACCAGACTCCTATTTGTCTGGTCTCCTCACAGTCTCCCAGTCCCTCCAGTCCAGAATATTATAGACATCTCCTACTTTGAGAATGGAGATACTGAGCCAGCATGACCTTGCAAATTCCTTTCCACATCTGGGAGCCATGTGTCTTCAAACAGTTCTTTCCCTGCCAGTCAGAAGGGGCATGGAAAGTAAAGACTGAACACCTAGTACAAGATCCTGACAGACCCCTGCACCTTCCAGCTGAGCCTCCATTAAAGCCCCAGGTAGAAACAGAAGTGTCAGGAGAGAGCCCACACCTTCGTGGCAGGCAGCCAATGTGCTGGTGACCATGCTCCAAGACTTTAACCAGATCTAACAGAGCTTTCTGCCTCTCCTGCAGCCTCTAGCTGGTTCTCATCTCAACACAGCAACAAGCTGTGCTTGACATCCTAAAAGAGCCACCAGGAGGCAGACTAACCTCACCTAAATTATCATCTTCGAGTTCTTTTATAACCATGACCGTGGAGTCAGAAAGGAAGGAATGCATGTTACACCACAGTGATATCCAACAAGCCCCGTGGTTCAGGTCAATGCTACGCAGAGCATCAGTGAATGCACAGAGGGGAGAGACTCCTGGTGCCAAGGCCAAAAGAAGCAGCGCACATGACCTGTGCCAAACCTAGCACCTCCTTTTCCTCTTCTTTTTTCTTCTTTCTCTTCTTTTGTTTCTTTCTTACTTGATTGTTTGTTCCCTTGCCTTTTTTCCTTCTGTTTTTTTCCCAATCGAGTGCCATGTAGCCCAGATTGACCTGAAACTAATATGTAGCAAAGAATGATCTTGAATTCTGATCCTCCCACCTCTACTTCCAGAGTGTGGGATCACAGGTGTGTGCCCCTACAGACAGTTTTTGGAAGTGCTGGGGTTCAAATCCAAGGCTTCATGCTTGCCAGGAGAGCACTATACCCACCTAGCGAGATACACCACCAGCCTAGCTCCGTACATGCCAGGCAAGCACCCTACCTAGTGAGATACACCACCAGGCTAGCTCTTCACTATAAGTAATTAAAAATAAATCTTGTTTGTCTTCGTCTGTGCCCAGGGTCCCTTGTCTTCTTTAGGTATGAGTAATTAGAGAGAAATCCCAAACTATGACCAGAAAGAGGGTGATCCAAAGCTGGGCATTGGGGTCAATGTAATTCAAAGATTAGATGGGTTATAACCACCAATGTACCTAGTAGTCTTGGGTGGTTACTAACCTGACAGGTCTCTGAAAAAGTGAGAGTATACAGTAACTCCACAGCCCTCACACTGGTACCAGCATCACTTAGACACTCAAAATTAAAACATAACAAACATAATCCACAGATATGTAATAATCACAGATAATCACAGATGCCCAAGTACCACCATCAAAGATGCTAATCATGAGTGGTGGGTGAGGGAGGATGTCCCTTTTGCCTTCTAAAGAGTTCTCCTATAGATCTGGGGATTATTGATGTGATACATTTGAAGGTCCCTTATATTCTTTCTTTTTATATTACAGGACTTCTCCTGCCATCTCTGGCTTATACACGAAGGGTGTCATTTGCCTAAAAATTCTCCCCTCTTGTCCTAAAGTGGCAGAGACTGTGAGTTCCCACCCTACATCCATGGGCCCTTCCTTAGTCTCTAGCACAAATTGGTGGCCATGCATCAAAATGCCAACTAATTGGGATTGAAATGTTATCCACTACTTCAGTCCCTACAAAGCACCTACACTTCTAGTCTTATAACCCTAAGATCAAGATATCACATGGGGAGAATTTCAAAGTGGAAGAAATACATACCTCTAAGTTATTGGTTATTGCTTAGGAGAGCCACACACTATTTCAAACCGTGATGTGAGAGAAAATGAGTATTTGCTGTGTTGAGGCTATGATTAACAAATAGACACCTGTCACGATCACGTGCCACCATTAAAAACCCAAAACAGTGGATCATGTTAATGAACAATTATAATCCAGCACTTAGGAGGCTGATGCAGGAGAACTGCTCTAAGTTCATGGCCAGTTAGGCTACACAGTGAGTTCAAGAACAGCATTGGGATATATGGCAAAACCCTGCTCCTTCCCCACAAAGCAAATAAATTAAATAAAAATCTGTAACAAATAGAATTCAGCAGACTGATGGCAACAAGTGGAACAAGCTGATGCCTCAGATTGGAAAGATGGAGACCAATGTTCCAAAGTACCAAAGCTATCAGGGCCTGTACACAGCAATCTTAGCTCCAAAGGGAAACTTTGCAAAATACATGTGGATAGTGTGCTGATTGCTTCTGTCTGTATCTGTCAAAGTATTATTGTAAGGAAAACAGTTTAGGAAAGGACTGGCTGTCATTGAGCCTCATGAAAGAACGAAGCCCACAAATTCAAAAATTCAAGATTAATACTACAAGAAATGCAATCTGTGTGTAGGCACCTCTCTCTCTCTCTCTCTCTCTCTCTCTCTCTCTCTCTCCTTTACTTTGTCTCATGGAAAAGCTGCCTCATTGGATGAAGTGACAGGGTGAAAATCAGATACAAACTATAGCTTTGTTATGCAAGCCTTGAGTCTCACTAAGAAGTGGGAAATGAGAGACACACATTTAGGAAATGGCAAAGCACCGAAAGGAGAGACCTCCAAGGTTAGTGACAAAAGTCCTACTAAATTAGCAACGAAACCATGAGTGATCCCAGACCCACTAAAAGCTACTGCCAATTCAAAAGGAGCACAGTCCCCAAGACTGCAGATCAGCCCCAGGATAAATAGTATTCATCTGAAGGGCTTGAGAAGGAATGCCACCCCATGGAGTGAGGGACCAAATCATGTAAGCCGCTTTCAGACCTGGCTCCTGCAAACACCCCATACTTCAAGTTTCCCTTCCTATCAGGGTGACCTAAGGGTAATGAGACTCAGCGATTACACTGTGCCTCGTCTTCCTCTGCAAATCGAGATGTGTAGAATAGGAATAGCTCTCACTAACATCAGCACCACACTCAGACACTTAAATGAAAACACCAGCAACAAAGATTCCAACAGGGAGTGCCAGGCAGGGCAGCTGACCCTTGCCAGAATGAAGATATATGAATTGAGAATTTATTTTTTTTTTTAAAAAAAACCTGAAACACTGGGACTTGACAAGGATGGTGTGGCTGATTCTTTAGGGGCTTGAGTACAAAGTTAGAAGGCTATTTTCAACACCCTATTCAGCGGCTGCCAAGGGCAAAGAAAGAAAATGAAGGATCTCACCAGGGCAACCGGAATTGAGATTAAAAATACAGAAGAGCATTCTCAGAGGGAAGAGCCAACCTTGAAGGCTGTAGGGTTGCTGCTGGGCCCTGTCAATCACGGAGCTGGATACACTATGCTTTCCTTCTGAAACCTGACACGCTGTGTAGAGATGACTTGTCATTATGGCACACAGGGCACTGGACAAGGTGTATCCAAATCCTTATCAGACAGACAAGATCAGCTGTCACCAAGGGACCCTGGACACTTAAGATGATTCTGTGTCACTGTAAGAACTGAGCCATCTCTCTTAGAGATGGGTTAATTGTGGAGATGGTTGATATTCATTGTCAGCTTGACAGGGTCTAGAACCAGCTAGAAGACAAACTTCTGTGCGTGTCTGTGAGCGAACTGCTGGATTAGGCTAACTGAGACAGGAAGGTCAGCCCTAAATGTGGGCAGTTTTCCTCCATGGGTTCGGGTTCTCGACTGAATAAAAGGAAGTGAACTGGGTACCTGTGTTCATCTCTCCACTTGCTGACCACAGATACAGCATGAGCAACTCTGCCTCACGTTCCTTCCACCATGGCTTGACTGCCATGAGGGATTGAACCCTCTCACTGTGATCCAAATAAACCCATATTTCTTCCATTGTTTTTATTGAATGCTTTGTCTCATCAATGAGGAAAAATTGATTCTCCAGCTTTGTTCTGTCTATGGGATGTGAGGGAAGGACAGAATGATAGCACTGAAAGGTACTCCTTAACAGACAGACACTCTTGCACTCCTCTGAATTCCTTAGTCTAGAGACACACCAGAGTCACGGGGGNGGGAGTCAAGGTCAGTGGCACACTGGGAAGTGACACAAGCTGTTTCCAGGTCTGGTTCTGTAAACTGTCTCAGTAAATGTAGAGGCTATCGGTTCCAGATGATTGCTGTGGTTTTCATGCATCCCAAATCTCTGAAGCACTATTTTGCAGATAGTAAGTTGATTGAGCATCATCTGGTGGTGATGCAACCACAAGCAGGTGTTGTTGAGATCAGGCAGAAATTGGTACTATGGCTATTGAAGGGCTGGCCAGTATTACTGTGACCAACGGATCCAGGGATCTAGCTACTGTGCACCTCAGTGTCCCACCTTTGTACAAGAGGAGATTTGAGAGCCTCAAAGAGATAGGTGAAATCAGGAAGCAATGGGAGCATTTCAAATCAGAACATTTGGGACTACGGAGATGGTTAAGCGGTTAAGATCCCTTGTTGTGCAATCCTGAGAACAGGGTTTGGATCCCAACAACAGAATAGCAAGTCATGCATCCCCCTCATCAGCTTCAAGATGGGGGGGGAACACAGGAGGATTGTTGGGACATCACAGCAGAGAAAACATGGACCTCATGTTCAATGAGAGACTCTGCCTTGATGGAATAAGTAAAGAGTGAGAAAGACACCTGATACCATCCCTTGACTTTTGTATTTCCACCAGTGCACACAGCACACTCATACAAACACACACACAAAAATAAATACATAAATAGTCTGTTTTTAAAGAAAGAAGTTTATGTTTCAGTCAAGACAACCCTGTGAAATGGCCACCCTTTCATAAATGGTTTCACAGAAGAGGAAGATAATTTGGTTTCTGCAAGTCCCTATTTTCCTCTTTTAAAAGTGATCTTAATTAAAAAACATGCTGCCTGAGTTGGTTTAGATTTTACATGTTAATGTGGTAATAACTTTCTATTCCCTAGAAACAATGTTAGACTTTATGCTAACATTGTCATTAGGCTCATTTTCCTTAAAAAAATAACATAAAACTTTATGTGTGGCTTTGGAAACTCTTGAGAACAGAGGTCCTTCTTTGGTCTGTTTTGTACAAGGTTAAACCAAATGTCCTGTTGCTGTAATACACACCATGACCAAAGAAATACTTAAGGAAGGAAATGTTTACATAGGCTTATACTTCCAGGTCACAACCCATCATTGAGGGAAGTCTCGCCAGAAACTCAAGCAGGAACTGAAACAGAAATCATGGAGGAGTGCTGGTTACTTATTCCCTCTGTTGCTCTTTCTGCTGCTTTCTTATACAGCCCAGGACCCCTTATACAGGGAGACACCACTCACAGTGGGTGGAACTCTCCTATGTCAATCATCACTCAAGACAATTTCTCAAAGACATGACCACAGGCCAATGCTACAGAGACAGTTTTTCAGTTAGGATTCCCTCTTCCCAGGTGGCTCTAGGTGTTAGAGCCACCTAGAGCCACCTATCCCTAAAGTGTATAGGAGAGTATTTGAGTTTTCATCTCTGGTCCCAAGCCCCAGCTCTCAATTCTCTCTCTCTCTCTCTCTCTCTCTCTCTCTCTCTCTCTCTCTCTCTC
>LOJH01004138.1:0-10541 GCA_001685095.1 Ellobius talpinus | reverse complement strand
TCTCTCTCTCTCTCTCTCTCTCTCTCTCTCTCTCTGTCTCCCTCCCTCCCTCCTTCCCTCTGTCTCTCTCCCTCTCCTCTCCTCTCTCGCTTCTTTTAAAGAAAGGGTTGAAATAAAATATGTTCTGTTACTTTCAAGAGTCTTATGGGATTAACTATGACCTTGCATTCTTTTGTTTCTTGGGGACTGAATCTAGGCCCTGTGTGAGCTAGGCACACTTTCTACTGCTGAGCTGAAATCCACCCTGTGACTTGCATACAGTAAACACAATCTGGCGCTGAGGAAATCGAAGCCAAGAGGCCCAGTTCTAGGGCTCCTTCCCTGCTCTTATCAGCATTCCTCAGAAAAACACTGAAGAATCTCAGATTGTGTTTTCCTACTGGGGGACTGCCTGTCCTTCTCCAACCAAACCCGTGCCCCACTTCACCAGACACAGAATCACATCACAGGTGAGTGGGGTGTCCTTTCCTGGTGGCTGCTGGGAAGGAGAGGAAGGCCAGGGGAGCTCCACTTCTTACCCCTCTCACTTGTCAGGAACAGCTAGGCAGTTGGATGGAACAGCTGCTGGGCGGGATGTCTCAGTATTTATTTTATTTATCCCATTGAGGTTTCTGGACTGCTATCAAAATACAGAGCTCAATGAGAAAAGTAGAAAAATAAGTCACTCTGTACTCCCAACTGAACAAGATAACTATTCCTGCTAAATTTGTATAATCATTTAATGACATCATCCAGGCCCCTCTGAGGTCAGGAATGTTATAAATATCTTACATTGACACAATTTCTGGAACACCAGGCCTCCCCCATGTGCAAACCAGGAATTTCTAAAGTAATCTCTAGGGTATCCTGTCTTCCTTGGAAGTAGTGAGAAATCTGAGAGGCAAACGGAAAAGCCTGTATAGACAATAGTCTATTTCTAGCGCCCTTGGCCCACAAAATCTACTTTCTAATGATAAATACTTAACAACCTGGTGCTGAGAACCTGCAGACAGATGGCCATTCTTTTAAGAACTTTCTCTGTTTTCTTTTTTAATTAATCTTTCTCACTTCTTTTACATACCAACCACAGTTTCACCTTCCTCCTCTTTTCCTGTTCCCGGTCCCCTCCTCCCATCTACCCCCCACCTGCTTCTCCTCCATGCAGAAAGGGGAAGACCTTCCATGGGAGTCAACAAAGCATGGCATACCACGTTGAGGCAGGACCAAGCTTTTCCCCTTGCATCACGGCTGGGCAAGGCATCCCTGCATGGGGAATAGGTTCTAAAAAGTCACTTCATGCATCAGGAACAGGTTCTGATCCCAATGCTAAGGGCCCACACACAGAGACCAAGCTATACAACTGCCATCCACATGTAGAGGGCCTAGTTTGGTCCCATGTAGTATCCCTAGCTGTTGGTCCAGTCAGTGAGCTCCCATTAGCTCAGGTCAGCTGTCTCGGTGGGTTTCCCCATCATGATCTTGAGACTCCCCCTTGTTCAAACAATCTCTCCTCCCTCAACTGGACTCCTGGAGGGTAGATAAGCTGCCCATAGCATGAAGCTTATCAGTAAGAGAGCCATGGCATTTCAGGCATCCTGCATCCACTGTCCCACTACGCTAGGACACCTGGAACTGAGCAGCAATAAACAAGAAAGATCAAGTGTGTTGTCTTCTATTTGGACCCCTTTCAAGTCATTGCCGATTAACTGCAGATGCTGCTTGTAGGCCAGCCAGCAAGAGCACTGCAGTCCAGTACTTGAACGGACATCGCTAGTTGACCAGAGTACTGCCTTTTTCTATCCCAAGTTCTTCTTGACATGTCTTTCCATGTCACCTTTGGAGATCAGTCAGTTTAATGTAGGACTGCCACAGAAAAGCCAGGAACCAACCACATGGTGTCCCTGTACTAACTTTCAACACGGTCATTTACTGCAGCTTCCACATTTAAGGCATTGCCTCTCCTCACAGCCACTCCTACATGGGAGCCTAGGGTTTTGCATAGATGAATGTAAGCGGTTCTTGGGTTCCTTATCTGTGGTATATTGAGGCCATTAAACACATTGTCTGTGATGCGTTCAGAGGATAAAGATAAACTAGAAATCTGTCTTTCTCTGTGTCCCTTGGGTCCTTATGGTGTGAAGATACCAGTCCGTTACACACAGACCAGCTCCAGAACAATATACAGGAGTTCGTTTTGATTTGATTTAGTAAAGGACTTTAGCAGCTAAGCAAAGAGTTTTAGAATATTGAAGAAACCAAGGTCAAGGGTGGGAGTAGGGGGTGGATATAATCAAAAGCCATTGTATACATGTATAAAATTATCAAAGGAGAAAGAAAATGCTTTATTATAAAAGGGCTTTCTTTTGATTTGCTACCGTGGTTGTTTGAATAAGAAGACCCCTGTAGACTCATAAACAAGAATACTTAGTCATCAGGGAGTAGCACAACTTGAGGATTAGGAGGTATAGCCTGGATGGGGTAGGTGTGGAGGAGATGTGCTGCTGGGGATGGCCTTTGAGGTTTCAAAAGTCAAGCCAGGTTCAGTGTCTCTCTCTTCCGAGGCCTGCAGGTCTAGATGTAGAACTCTCATCCATCTTGCCAGCACCATGTCTGTTTGCATGCCACCAGGCTTTTCACCATGGCAATAATGGCCTAAATCTCTGAAACTGTAAAGCCAGCCCCAATTAAACGTCTTCTTTTATAAGAGATGCCATGGTGATAATGTCTCTTCATGCAATAGGACACTGACTAATACAGTAACCAAAAGAAACTTTTTTCATAAGAAAGTATCATTAAATTAAAAATTTATGCTGATCTTAAATGTGTTTGTTTTTCCGTCCAGCTTTTTCTATAGAAATTCTGTCCATTTTTTCATTTATGAGTGATATATGGTTCTTGATAATCATAAAAACTTGTTAAATTTTATTTTAAATGTTTTTCTCTTACTTCCAATAGAGTGCTTAACTCTTGTTTCTTATTGTCAATTATTCTAGTTTAACTGTTTGAGTCACCTGTCAACTTTTTTGTTGCTCACAGTGAACTCTAAATGTGAAATGGAATAAATGTCATGATGGTTTTTGCAGCTAATAGCTATGTTTTTTATATTCTCAGAGGCCTTTGGACAGCAAAGACTTACTACTTATTTATTAGAAGAGGTCCTTGGAATGATTATATTCAACTGATGTTCTTATTGGTGATGACACAGGAAGTGGCACACTTTGTGGGTGTGGGTGTGTCTGTGTGTATCTGTCTGTCTGTCTGTGTGTGTGTGTGTGTGTGTGTGTGTGTGTGTGTGTGTGTGTAGCTCAAGCCAAGTGTGAACCTAGTTTTCTAAGCTGCTCCTACACTTGCTGCTTCCCATGATACTAAGTTTCTGGGCGCTGAGATTGTATGGTCCCTGGATTACATAACAAGACCAAGCAAGATTATAATGCCTTGTTCTCTGAGCCACAGACATGCAGCAATATTCAGAGTTATATCGCTAAACTCTTTCTGCACCTGAGTGGGCACATTGTGGGGACCTTCTGTGCCTCCAAAATCCTACAGGCCACCAGGTAAGCACAGAGACCAAAGAGGACTCTTTAAAATCCAGTGGTTTCTCCACGCCATTCCCTGACTTCTTTCTCATACTGCATAGTGATAAATTAAATTTCATAATCTCTTCCTTTTTCAGTCCCATCCCCAGGCAGATGCCAAGTCCCACCCATGGGTTTGTGTTTCTTCTGTCTTGCTATCTGTCCAGGAACTGGCTTGTGTTCTGCTTCTCAAGACCCCTCCTTCATGACCTTGTGCAGACAACGTCTTCTCTGGAGGCTTCCACCCACTCTGCTCCCTATAAAGGTAGACAGAATAGCCAGCAGAGCAGAGAGACAGAGAGGCAGAGAGGCTGAGATCAACGCAGAAACGTCCAACTGTCTCCCTCTACCATGCAGATCTCCAGGGGGCTTCTGTGCCTGCTACTTGTGGTCACTGCCTTCACCTCCCAGGTTTTGGCTCACCCAGGTAAGTCCCCTCCTTCCTTTGAGGGATGCCAGCCATTTCTCAATCCAGATGACAGGACTTTTCAGAGACTCTCTGCTAACTCTGCAATTTAAAGATGGGACAAGGAACCCTGACCAGTCAAGCAGCCAGGACTGACATTGGTCTACATTCCCCACCACCCCCTCTCTTTCTCCCTCTCCCTAAAAGGATCACTGAGGCAGCTGCCAAGTGCATCCACAGACAGCCCCTCACCGTGTCTGGGTACATGGCACAGTGAGCATTTGGGTAGTGGTGACCTGGACGTATTTTGAGAAGAAGAGTTTCTGGAAGTTTCTAAGATAACAACAGTGGCAAAAACGGGGAGGGGGTCCTGAGACACAAGCTCACCTTGACTCTGTTTAGGAACCTGCTGTAGGTGTTTGTGTCTTACCCCTTTTCCTATCTTTGGATGACTTACTTTTCCTGGGTGTGAACTTATGCATGCTAATCTAAATCAAATCAACAAGGGCCTAGAGCAAATTGTAATAATGCACACGCTCAGCTTTTGTATTGTATACTCAGGTTTCCAGGCTGGTAAGGGCAGCAAAGGAAAAGAGTGCTCGCTCAAGGGCTCTGTGAGCAACAGTTGCAAGTTTAGAAATATCGTGTGCCATTTCATCGTCTCCCTCACTGCCCAAACTGATTAATACCTCCAGCCAACCAAAGTGGCCAAGAGGGAAAGAGAAAGGGAGAGAGAGAGAGAGGGGGAGAGAGAGAGCAAAGTAACAACTCTAGTGTTCAAAACCTTCAGCAGACATTGACAAGGGAAGTCTCTTTAAGGGGGTTCCCAACAGTTATATTCCCTCAGATGAGGCTTCCAAACCAAAGAGAGGGTAGTAAGAGAAAGCACACTGCTAAATTGCGGGCTCATAACACTCACATGAAACTGATTTGGAAGCAGGAATAGGGAGTTCCCCTTTTGTGTTTTCTTCCATGGATGAGCTTCCCACGGCTGAGCATCTGGCTTCTCTTTCCCATGACAAGCACTTTCATATCAGGGGATAAGTGATAATAACCTCTGTTGGCAATAGTTCACCTTTTAACAGTTCTTAAGGGAATAATATTTTCACTCTTGGATGTCTGTCTGTTTCCTCCTCCCTGTTGCAGAGTTTGGGGGTGAGGGGGGCTAGTCCATCTCCAAGCAAAGAGATCTTGAAGAACATTGGAGGAGGAGCAAGTCCACTTTCAGAGACAGCTTCTAGTGAGCTCAAACAACACATAACAATTTAGCAACATAATATACAATGTATTCAGCCCTTAAATTGTCTGCATGTTGTTATTTGGCACTGCCATCTTTGTTATTTGGGGACAAAAAAAGGTGGACTGATTTAATACATTGTTAGACAAATGTGCGGTAATATTCTGGGTGACCCAGCAGTCCTCAGTAGAAGGAAGTGAGCATGGTGGTCAAACAATATTAATTTGTGACACAATAACATGTATATAATTTGAATTCAATTCTTATTTATAGAAATGAAATTTCAAGGTAACTAGATGAAAGGGACAGTTTAAAAGAATGTAACTATGTGATTTTATCTTTTTATTAAATGGGTAAATTTTTAAAAATTAAATACAGATTTTAAGTGATAAGACAATTAAAAAAATCTTAAATCCAAATCACACAATGTATGAGTGAATTGTGCAAGGTGCGTGGAGGATGGGATTTAACAATACTGGGGATTTGATACCAGGAAGTTATTAAAATTTCTACAATCTGCTTGTGGCAACATTACAAAAATTGATTTGAAAGCCAAAAATGCAAGGTAGTTACTTGTGTCTTTGCTAACTTTATTAGATTGGTTCATACTTGGGAAAACCATGTTTTAGCAAAATCAGGATTTATTTAAAATTTCCTTTGTCTAAACTGTATTGAATGTTACACCAAAGTTAACAATATAAGAACAGTAAGGCTGCCCTCCTGGGTGTCCAGCAACTACAACTTGGAGACCTACATCAGCGCAGAGCAGAGGAAACTAGGGCCAGTATTTTAGCCTTTGACCCCCAGGGACAGGCAGTACCTGGATGTTTGGGTCCCTCCAAATCAGCAGTCCTTTTGATTGGAGAGGCCACAGAATCTCCAGAGACTGGGCTCTAAGCAGTGCATACCCTGCTGGAGGGCGAGTTTCCAGAGAAGGACGTGTTTTCTATGCTTCTGAAGGAAGCCATATGGTTAGCAGGCTCTGAGCCATCCTACAGAGAACACAAGCAATAGGAAACAAAACTGAACAAACGGAGCCAAGGCTTCTCCCAGCACCCATGGCAACCCCCTAAGGAATATCCTGTGAGTGAAAAAGAAGTTTCTCCGTGGTTAACCACATGGTCTTAAACAGCCAACAAAAAAAAATGTACAACGAAGACAGTCATTCAGATGCCCAGCTTTGGTCAGTTTAAGAGGGGCAAGCTGTCAAATTCCTTAGTGTTATTGACTGATTTCACCTGTCCAAAGTTCCATAAGGCATTAAAAACTCCAATGGAAGAAAGGCCCACTATAAAACAAGCCAGCTGAGGGCTTATGCTTTCTCCCTGAAAGATACCCCCGACTCCAGATAATTACCTATGCACACCAGAGATTCATTTATTTGTTTGCAAAGCCTTCCTTAAACACCCCCTGCCTCCTTAAAGGCTTAGACGGGTATTTTCTTCCATAAATCGTTCAGAAGACATCAGACCCTTCACCTATTTTAATACTGCTTAGTTTCTTTGGTCCTTCATCTATTATCAATGTCGTCCAGACTCTAAGCCCTAAAACTTCAAGTAATGCAGACAAAAGCTGCTAACTCCTGGCTGCCATGACCCCAGTAAATCTATCTTTTTCTCTTGACCTGAAGGATCATATTACTAAGCTATCAAATTTTTTGGTTTGGAGTTTTGTTTGTTTGTTCGTTTCTGTTGTTTTCAGGCAACTTGGCTTACCATTTGGATTGTTTACTTTTCTCCCTTCTGGTCTTACCATCCTGAGAATGTTCTAGCACTGTGTGCAGAGCCTGCAGGGAAATCAACGACCTTGATCAGTGAACACTCTGTAAACAAGAAAAGACCAAAGGAAAAATTCACAGAGAGACAAAATCTTTACACGTGAACCCTGAAGTTGTAGTTTTAGGTTCAGAAGATGGTCAGTCATTCCCTTGTTTTAGCAGTGGACACAGGGGAAACTAGGTGTCTATGGCTGCATCTTTACTTCCTCCACCACTGGTCTCTCCTTGTGTGCACCTCCTTTCACTTTATATGAGAGTCACTCCTTTAAAACAGAAATGGATATTATTAGATCCTGCTGGCAATGCCAATTATATGCCGTGTGGTCTGGGGAGTGGGCTGTGTAGCAACACGTGAAGTTCTGAATCAGTGAGTGCATTTCTTAAATACATACCAAGTCAAAGAAATAGTAAAAATAAAGACACACACACACACACACACACACACACACAGGAGGGGGATTTACCATCAGATCCATTGCACAAAACACCCAGTAGAAATGGACTGGGGGAGCCTTGTTGAAGCTGTCAGTTGGTGTTCCCAGGGACAGAGTAGAGTGCCCCTTCCTGGAGAGAAAATATAAGAGAAAGGCAACACCATCAAATCAGGGCATGAAAACCAGCAGAGACTGGCTGAGGAAGCCCCTGAGGCAGTCAGTTGGATGCCCCCCACTGAGTTCTCCATGGCTGAAGCTTTGCCATGTCCTGTTAGTGACAGTCTCCTTTCCAGCTGTTGTCTGGGACTCCCTTACTGTCCCTTGTGGTCTGTTCTGCCATTCTGTCCTCTCTGTCACAGAGTTGGACAATCATCCCCTTCACAGACAAGTCTTGGGGAAAACTTGATATAAAAATGCTTAACTGAAATAGAAGGGAGGGTAAACCTGCTTCCGGGGTCAGCTTCTCAGTGAGCTCAACAATATATCACAGTTTACCAATGTAATGCCCATTCCATCTTGTCAAAGCTGATGTCTCCCCACTGTGCAGAGGCCCACCGACAAGACAGTGTCCACATCAAAGGCACAGGACTTTGTGATTTTACCTCTACCCAGGATGTGCCTTTACCTCTTCCTAACTCTCTCCCTACAAAGCCCTGTTTGAATATAGCCATGCATCACAGATGGCTCATTCTTCCTGTCCATTTCCTTCTTCCAAAATTTAGGGTCTATCCCAGCTTCCTGCTGCTTTGTGATGACCAGTAAGAAGATCCCCAAACAACTACTGAAGAGCTACAAAAAAATCACCAACAGCAGATGCCCTCTAAAAGCCATAGTGTGAGTAGACACCCCACCCCCTCACCCAGACACACACAAACCTCTGGCCCCAAACTCATTTTGAAGGCTGTGTCCTGATTAAAGAATCAGACAGCTTGGCACCTGTAACCCAATCCATGAGCTTTCACAGCACAATGTACTGAGTCCCACCCAGCTCTCTGCCTTGGATTTGGTTCCTGGCCATGTCAGATCCTTCAGGTCCAAGAGAAAAAGATTTACTGGGCCTTCAAGAACAGAAGCCAAGACAGGAATCCCACCCTTCCTCTGCCCATTGTACCACAGCGACCTCTGCACCCCTTAGCAAATGATTCGGGAGGCTTTGAGGAGGAAAGGGGAGAAATTTCCAAGTATCCTCCTGACTGTTTTTTGCTCTTTTCTACAGTTTCAAGACCAAGTTGGGCAAAGATATGTGTGCTGACCCCAAGCAGAAGTGGGTGCAGGATGCCACAAAGTACCTTGACCAAATTCTCCGAACCCCGAAACCATAAACCATCCCATCTTTTGAGACTAAACCAGAGCCTAAAACACAAATGCTTGATTTATTCCCCGTTCCTAACATGTGCTCTCGGGTCATCTTAACACCATTCCCCAAGGACTTGACCTCATTTCGTTACGGGTGGGACTGGAAGTCATTATGTTCTGTGAAATAAGCCAGGCTCAGAAAGGTTGTGTAATTTCTTGAATATGCAAAATCCTAAAAGGGGGCTTAAAAGATGCCAGATTATTGAGGAATGGGATGGAAAAGGATGGGGGAATAATTGAGGATAATACAGGAGTAAATATGATCAAAACACAATTATATACATGTGTGAAAATGTCATAATATAATGCATTGCTTTGCATAATCAATATACAGTAATTAAATATTAATATTTTAAAACTTGTTACGTTTAAATATTTGGAGTTTTAAGGCATTTTTTATGGATATCAGTTCTTTTTGTTGTTTATTTGTTTGTTTGAGACGGTATCTTACTGTATCACTCTGGCTGACCTAGAACACTATATGTAGACCAGGCTGTCAAACTCACAGAGATCAACCTGTCTCTGCCTTCCAAGTGCTGGGATTGTAAAGGCATGTGCTACCGGGCTAAGCCAACATATTTTTAATAGTATATACTAATTATATGTAATAACATATTTCACTACAACTTTTTCTTACATATCATTTTTAATACCTGAGCCTTTTAAATTGTTTTTATTGAGCTATGTATCTGAGCTTGAAGAGATTCCTATCCCTCTATGAGTCCAGATTAAGTCCTCTTGTAGTCTCCTCCCCATTTACCTGGTAAAGGTCACCATTGTGGAAGTCTATTTTTGTATTTCCAGGAGGATATTGTTATTGTGGATGTAAGGTGTATAATGTTAAATGGAAGTGAATTGATTTGGCATTCATAAAATCCATGCATACCTTTATCATCACTGAGTTGTGCTTTCCTGTGGGAACTTCCATGCAAGTGGGATGGGCTAAAGATGGCAGTTGAGGGAGAACTGCTTGTGAGGTGGGGCTGTGTTCTTCACAAAGTGACTCTTTGGCAGGTGTTTATTGAAATCCAGATGTTCCATTCTGGCCCTAGGATTCTTGTTCCTATCAGCAAGATCCCAGACACACACACACACACTCACACACACTCACACACACTCACACACTGAGGCAGTCACTCTGAAGGACTCCCCCACTATACCTGCACTCAGCCTGGGAATCCTGCTCCTGTCAGCCAGGTCCCCACTCCATGGTCCTCAGTCACTAGCTCTGCTGGAGCCCTTCACCATGATGGAATGCCATGCTTGTTCCAAGTCTCCCCTGTCACCCACTGCAACTGCCTGCAGTAGCTTTCCACCCTGACCTTACTTCTTTGTCTTGCAACACAGACCACACAGACACTGCAGACAAAGAAAGCACAGGAAGGCAGGATGACCAAAGCCATCTTAAGGAAGGAAAGGCCTATTCCGGCTGGAGTTTGAAGGCACACTCCATTGTGGTAGGCAATGTGGCAAGAACACATTTATCTGCAGCAACAGGAACACAAGGCAGCTGAGCTCCCTGGTTCTGCAGTCAGGATGCAAGGCTGATGCAGACTGGCATTCCAACACCTTCTCCTGTTTGTGCCCCTGGCTTAGGGATAGTGTTGCCCCTCCCTCAGGGTAGATCTTTTCTCCTCATTTTAACCTTTCTGGAAATCCCTCTGCAGACAAAACCAGAGGCATCCCTCCTGTGTGATTCTAGATTTTGTCTGTATTAAAAGATAAGCTGGGGGCTGGAGAGATGGCTCAGAGGTTAAGAGCATTGCCTGCTCTTCCA
>LOJH01004137.1:0-31061 GCA_001685095.1 Ellobius talpinus | reverse complement strand
GGGGAGGGGAGGGGAGGAGAGGAGAGGAGAGGAGAGAGGAGGAGAGGTAGAAGGTTCTGGGAGGTCAGGGGAGTCACGGTCTGCTGCCAAGAGGGACCCAAGAGCATTGGGCAAAGCTGAGGGAGGACGAGGAAGGAGGAACAGTGAGATCCAGAGAGGTGTGAGGAGGTCCAGGTAGCAAGAATGACAGTAGTTCTTCCTATGACAGGCAAATGTTCTCAGACACTCAAGAAACACAGTGTTGCCCTGGCAGAGCCTCTGTGTCCAGAGCAGAACAGCCCGGGTCAGCATGGCCAATCCCCCAGACAGCCCAAAGCAGAAGCTAGCCAAGGAGTTCAGAACTACCTTTCTCAGCTAAGGACACCCGATAGTTCTCCAAGAAGATCACTTTGAGCCTGTCGCCCACAACTGGATCATGATTGACAACATCTCCAATGGATGTGACCAGCTTGATGATCATCTTAGCCATGTGGTAGCCAGGAGCTGCCTGGAAAGAGGAAGGTGAGGTTAGGGGACTTTAGCATAAGGAGGGTCCATGGAGCACTTGGTAGCATTACTAGCTCTTGTGGGCCATGGAGACCTGTGCTGGATTGGCCAGTAGACTGCAGACCATGGAGGTCACCCCTACAGTGTCCCTGCTGGTGTTGGGGAGAGGGAGAAGCTTAGCTTTGCCTGCGAGTCTTGACTGCTACGGACTCCACATGTCACCTCGCTTGTGGATTTGCCAGTCTTGAATTTGATTTTCTGACTCTAGTCAGTGTTTTAGAAACTGTAAGATGCAGCCAGGCAGAATGGTGCACGCCTTTAGTCCCAGCACTTAGGAGGCAGGAGCAGGTGGGTCTCTGTCAGTTCAAGGCCAGCCTGCTCTACATAGTTCCAAGACAGCCAGGGCTACATAGTGAGACTCTGTCTTGAAATAACAAAACAAAATAAAAAGAAACTACAAAATAAAAGAAATGAAGACTTCTAGAGCTATAAATTTACAAAAAATACAGAAAACAAAGGAATATACTAGAATGTACCAGGAAGGATATATTCAGAAAAGGCTACCCTCAGGAGAAAAATCCAACCTCTATAACAAATATATGGAAAATTAAAATTTAAAAACACAGAAGGAAGTTAGGTGGTGGTGGCACATGCCTTTAACCCCAGTACTTGGGAGGCAGAGGTAGGTAGATTTCTATGAATTCAAGGCCAGCTTGGTCTACAGAATGAGTTCCAGGACAGCCAGAACTAAACAGAGAGACCTTGTCTTGAAAAACCAAAATCCAAAATGAAAAACAAATCCACAGAAGGAAAGCCCACAGATGTAAGAAAAATTAAGGGACCAAACTCAATTCTGCGTCTTTACTTGAAGTCTTGGCTGAAATCATAAACATAGGGCCCAATGGTAGAGTGCTCTCCTCACACATGGCAAGCCCTAGGCCCATCCCGAACACTGCAAAGAAAAGATAAATGTGACTTTAGCTGGGCATGGTGATGCCTGCCTGTAGTGCCAGCCACTCCAGAGCAGAGGAAGATGACTCTGGAGCCAGGTTAGGTGACATAATGAGAATCCCCAACTCAAAGGAGAAAATATTGCAACTTCAGTAAGAAAAAGTGGGTAGTGGTGCCAGAGTGGGTCGGAATTTATTGGCATGGAAAAATGCCAGTGCGTTGGGTGTCTGATCACACAGTGATGCTGAGAATCTAAAGCATTCTGTGGTTTCAGAGAACATCTCTTATGAAGATGTGTAGGCACAGTATAAAGTACATGATCTGGACTCCACAGCGGTGGAGCAGGATGTTCTGCAGTCCTTCCAGATTTCCTCTAGGCTTAGTTTATTCATTGTACTACTTTAATCTTCCTAAAAGTCCATATTCTTTGGCCTTGTACATACTAAAATCCTAACAAAATAGTATCAGATCCAAATTTGCTTCCAAAATACCAGGCGATGAGCGTGAGAAGAGACCAAACAAGGTGAGGCACTCGGATGCTGAGCCTGACCCTCCAGACCCTAACGTCAGAGGAGAGAATGGCCTTGTGGCCAAGGGCAGCACCTACGTCTGCCTCACTCCAGCCATGGAACGCCAGGAACAGCAGGAATGCCGTCTGTGGATGGCCATATGAGGCTGTCCCAGGGCAGTCTCTCAGAAAGAAATTGCACCCCAACAGCTCATATCCTCTGACAAGACCCAGCTACCAGCTGAGCACAAGTAAGTGACAAGCATGCCTGCTACCCCTAGAATGTGTCACAGTAATTAAATCAACTCAAACCATGCTAAGCCTAGTGTGGCCTCATATGTGGCAGACGAAATAGTCACAACCACCGCTGCACTGTGAAATCGTGGAAGCAGAGAAAGGATGTGGCAGGGTTGGGGTGGGAGTGGGAGTGTGTTCCACACAGCCACTGGAATCCAGCCCCTCCCCTAACTCCTTGAGTGAGGCCAGGAGGCTTGACTCCATCCACTTCCCGCATAGTCTGTTAGTTGTGTACAAGGCTCCCTGCCCCAGCCTGGCTCCTCATGGCAAGGGGCTGCTGGCATGCCCAGTGGCACCTGCTTTCTGAGCAGGCCGGCTACCCAGAGACAGGTCAGGAACACATCTGCTTCCAGGGCCAGCATCAGACAAGGAATGAGGAGGAAATTACCTCACCTTGCCCCCGATCATAACAGTCCTGGGCACAAAGGCCTTGGCTGGATCCTTCTTTATTCCTGGAGGGCAAACAGAAGAGGCAACTTTACCAGATGGTCCCTGCTCAGCTCCCCAGGGTGACCTAGTGAGAGGCAAGTTCATCAGGTTGTGTGTTTTCACTTAGGACATACACAGCTGTGAATACCTCTGTGGGAACTTGTCGCTAAGAGGAACAAGGCCTCCCCTAGACTTGGCCCTGGCACACCAGGCTGGTGGAGAAGTCTATCCAATACCCCTGCCAACAAACAATGTGGTATCCTGAGCTTGAGGAAAGCCACTCACATGTTCCCAAAAAATTCAACCCAAGAGCTGTTTGCCTGTGGTCATGAGGAGTCAAAGTATATGAGACATGCACTGTGTTCTCAAAACATGTTTTTCTTTTTTGCTATTTTGCTATTATTATTATGTGCACAATGCGTGTGAGCATGGGTGTGCATGTGCCGCTGTTCACAGGTGGGGCTGGTCCTCATCCCTACGGCTAGGGATGGAATCAGGCTTCAGGCTTCTACAGAAATGCTTTTCTTTGCTGGGCCATCTCACCAGTCCTTAAAACACATCATAGACACGTCATTTTGATGATACTGAGAAAGGAGGAGGTGACCTCAGGATTGTGGTCTGGTACCATCAGCCTTTGAAGTGTGAAAAGTCTCCCTGCCTGTGTATGGCTTGTGTATGCAATCATTTGGAAATGGCCCCCCAAAGGCCCCTGTGCCAAAGGCCTAGTCACCAGCATGCACTGTCATGGGGAAGTGATAGAGCCTGGTGAAGCTTGTGGAAGAAGTTAGACCACAAGAGGTATGCCCTCGAAGGGGGCACTGAGAGGCCTTCTCCTGTCGCTGTCTCCTGGAGGTCAGGAAATGAACAGGCCTCTTTGTCTGTGTGTTCCCACTGTGAGATACTGTGCCACTCCTGAGCCCAGGGACCAAAGCCTGAAAACATGAGCCTAACCGTGAGCTGGAACAGCCTTTTCTCCTTGGAAGCTGATTCTCTCAAGGACTTTGCCACAAGGTCACTTCATGGCTGAGAGGCTCACACCTGATGCTTTCCTGCGGAGATCTGGGCAGAGAACTGAGCCACAGTGGCCGGTTCATACCCATCCATTTACACATTTCAGTTAGGGTGAAGGTGTTGACAACAGGAACCCCCAGACAGCAGCAGGCAAAGCTAACGAGTGGGGTTACCTTCAGTTCTGTGGGAACATGGCTGTTTTATTTCTAAACTCCCCACTTCGGGGAATCAGGCAGAATAACATGAAGAAAAACAGTAAAAAAAGGAGGCTAGGCAGGTGGCCATGCCTACAGGCCAGACATTTGAAACACCAAGAAAGGATTTTTTTTTTAAAGTCCAGGAGTTCAGGACCATCTTGGGCAACAATATAGCAAGACCCTTTCTCTTCGTTTAAAACAAAACAAAAACAAACAAACCCACAAATGACATCTTCACCAAAACTACCGAAGTGGATACCAGGCAAACTTCAGTTACTTAGTAACTCCTATCAAGAACAACAGGTGGTGGAGGACTCCATGGTCTCAGAAATCTAATAGGCCCTGCTTCAGGGTGGGCCAGGCCTCAGCTGGACCATCCACAAGGCTAAGGGCCATGTGCTAAGGAAACGTGGCTCAGTCCCAGGAGGAGAGGCAGAAAACTGCCCTGGCAGAGGAACCTCCTACAGCATCCTCCTGGGCATCCAGCTCTTCCCCAGCTCTAGGAAGCAGCCACCTGCAGGCTCAAGCACCAAGACACAACAAAGACAGCTGTTTACATGATGAAGAAAACCAGAGAGCAGGGCTGGAAAGATGGCTCAGCAGTCAACAGCACTTGCTGCTCCTACAGAGGGACCTGGGTTCTCAGCACCCATATGGCGGCTCTAATAAGTACAGTCTTTCCAAACAAGACAAAATTCATTAGAGAAATAATAAACTTGAAACAAAAGCTAAAATGAGTGTAAGACCTTGCCTGGGAACTCCACAAAGCTCTACCTGTACAGACCGTTCTTGGCCTCCACAAAAAAAAAACCCACAAAGCAAAACAAACAAAACAACTATGGGCCTTGTGTTTTCATCCTGAGGTTTCCCAACCTCAGGCTCCAACACTGAGCTCTTAGAAAACCCAGCTGTGGCTCAAAAGGAACTTATCATATCTTGCACGCACACACACACACACACACACACACACACATGTGCAAAAGGCAAGGGTTGAGGATTGAGTCCCGGCCGCCTGGGCTCTTGAGGGAGGGAGGCGGTCGTGGCAGTGAGGCCCCGGGACTCACGGTTGTACAGGGTGATGATGTGCAGGCAGTTAAGCAGCTGGCGCTTGTACTCATGGATCCTCTTCACGTGCACGTCGAACATGGAAGCCGGGTTGATCTTTACCTTGTACTCCTTCTCAAGCAGGGCAGAGAACTTCAGCTTGTTCTCCTGAGAAATGGAAGATGCTGGCTCTACAGGCACGGGAGCTGCCTGCAAGCTCTCCCAGGCCCATGGCTCTCCCACTTTCCACTTGACCCAAGATGTCTCTCCAGAAACCAGCTTAGAGACTGGAGCTGGGATCAGAGACTGCATTAGGAGAGAGTGGAGTATGGAAAGATGGATTACAACGAAGACAGATGCGCTGGCCACACAAATAAATGAGAACCTGGGGCCAAGTACAAACCTGGAGCTATGCAGAGAAAAGTGAACAAAATAGAAGGAGCCACAAGTGTGTTCTGCAGGCACAAAAAGCAAGAGGGTCACTGGTGCAGTGGTGACAAGTGGCTGGTGGGAGGGCCTTGGAAACTAGGCACTACCATGGGTACCCAAGACACAACTTTCTGCTGCCCCAATGCTGATACCAACACCCCTGCCAGATGCCACCACAGAGGGACTTTCCTAGTTTCTGTTGAACTGGAGGTGCCTGTGACCCAGCCAGGGTCTACTAGAGGCCACAACTTCAGCTCTCCCAGAAGAAACTGGAATGCCCCTGGCAGTGACTTCCAGAGGCTTCTCCACTTGTTGCTGATGGAGGAGCAGTGTGAGGTGAAGGTTCATGTGGCAGGGCTGCATTTGCCCACTTGGTCCATGACCCTAAAGATAAATGGGTCGTGACCCTGGCTCCTGGGTGCCTACCCAAGTCCCAGGTGCTGAGCCTGAAGGAGGCAGACTGCAAGCCATGGACACCTACCTGCTTAATCTTGGCTATGTCTCTGATGAAGGCCTCATCATCCACCAGTGACAGTAGCTTCTTCAGTTGGCTCAGATCGGTCAGGAAGCCTTCCCCGATTCTCTGGGTTAACAGGACACACGAGGTCTCCTCACCATTCCTCACCATGCCTCAGCCATCATGAAGCTTGTCCCTCCATCTGCCACCCTTAACCTACTTTCCTTGTATCCGCCTGGCCTCCGGGCCCTCATGCCACCCCCTCTCATGCCACTAGTACATGACAAACTCACAAGCCTTGCCAGACACTTCCTGGTAGCTCCTGTGTGAGACACCCTATCACAGGTGATGCCTGGGACCACAGAACAAGTTTGCCTCCCAACCTTCACCACCATGAAGAAAGAGGCTGTCTTCTCATTACCATAGCAACAATCATTTCCAACACATCCCATTAAGAGTCTTCCTGCTGTCTGCCTCCCACAAGGGGCCTCCCCAGCCTCTCCCCACAAGAGGCCTGGAGCTGTATGGACACTGCACTGGCTTCCAGACCCCTTGGGGACATGGGTACTGTACCAGATCTGTCCCCAGAGAAGCTCCTCCAGACTTGCCTGGCTTTTTCAGAGAACCCCCTGCACCCCACCCCCATAGTTCCAAGTGGACTGTCTTTCCCAGGCTCGGGGCACTGCGCCCCTCAAGGAAGGCCCTCCACATCCTCTGCGGTCCTGACTGCAGCACAGGGGCTCACACATGAAAGCTGTGACGAGGGACGTAAGACGCTTGGGGGTACAGCCTCATTTGGTCCTCTCAGGCTGGTGGCTGCTGCTCAGCTACATCCCAGGCCTTTCTGAAGCCCAGGCTAGCTTTTGAGTGGCACATAGCCAGAGCTGGGCCATCATGGTGTGTTGTGGGGTCTCTGCTGCTCATGTGCCAGGGCCACTGCTGGACATGAAAGGAACAACCCTACCAGTTCAACGGCCACTCTGAGAAAAGCTTGGTGAGCCTCTTGGGAGCACAACCTCAGTGACTGATTGTGCCCACTGCTCCTTTTCTGACTTCGGCCTGGTATCTCCCAGGACACAGAGCTAGGCCAGGGACTCACCTCCACGATGATGTCCGCCAGCCCCGGGTTGCACAGCAACAGCCACCGTCGGGGTGTGATCCCATTGGTCTTATTCTGGAACTTCTCTGGCTCTAGTTCATAAAAGTCCTTAAACCTGCGACCACAGAAAGCAGGGACTTGTCACAAAGGCTGGGATAAACGAGATGAGACCAGAACTGTAAGATCTTTACAGGCATCTCATGAAAGGCCCAGAGCTCAACCACTTGACTTTCTGAATCACAAGGAGGATGTGCTGCCATTGAGAGCTGGAGCAGCTGCACAGAAGCAGCAAGTGACAGCCACTACATTGGCTGTGGCTTGCGTGACTATCATGTCCTAGGTGTTAGGATCTGGCTGTCTCCACACAGATCTAGAACAAACAGTCAAGGGTACGAGTGTGGAGACTGAACAGGCTACAGGGCCTCACTTCCCACACCCATAGGCTAAAAAGAGGGTGTCGGGAGGAATACACAAAGGGCTGGGCCGAGCCCCAGGACACAGGAGGGCTTCCACAGGGCTGATGTGGCTAAGGGCCCTTTACCCGTGGTGCTGCTAGACTGGTAACTGTAGTAGGTATTCAGCACGCCGGTGAAAGAATGGGGGGAAGAAATTTCTGTTGCATCACACTCCCCACCTTGTCGCTGGACCCACACACTCAGCCCCATGTGGGGCATCCACATTACCCAACAGCAGCAGATGTACCCTAACCAGCCACATTGAGAAGGCAGGAGCACAAGAGGAGCGGCAACTGGCACCAAGGAAAGATTTCTCTCCAATGTCACCAAGTCACCTCCTGTGAACTACTGAGATGTGATGTGGTGGGGGCTTTGGGCACCTTTGTCATGTCCGAAAGTGACTTAGTGGCTATATGCCACACCTTGGTCATGGTATGTGTAGTGGACAAATCCAAGTTGGGCTGGAGATGAAAGAGGAGCGCCTCCCCTCTCCCTACCCCTGCCCAGGCTTGGCAAAGAGCCCCTCACTTACACAGACTGCTTCACAATCTCGGAGTGAATCCTCGCTACCCCGTTCACGGCATGGGACCCAATCACACACAGGTGTGCCATGTTGATTCTCTTGCAGTCCCCTTCCTCGATCACAGACATCCTCCTCAAGCGGTCCACATCCCCAGGAAACAGGGCGGCCACGTGCTGGAGCCAAGAACACAGGTCAAAGATAGGCTGAACATCCCACAACAGTTGAGGTGCTCCCCAGTGCCCAGGAGCAGCCACCATGCGGGCAGGAGGGGCTGCTGCTGCCAATCAAGTAGCTGCGCCATCCAGCCCTGAACACCAGTACCCTTGAAACTAGCCACTTATCCCGGCATCTTCACTCAAACCTATGTCAGATGCTGTGCCCTGAATTGCACATTTCACCCAGATGAGGCCCTGGGACCAACAGAGCTCATTCTGAGGCAGTTGGGACACCAGTGGTGTAGGAGAGTGTACTCTAGTTCACGAGGGATAGCTAGGCCATAGCCCCTGTTGACCTGAGCAGCATTAAGCTTTACTTTCATTAGGGGGACAGCTGTGCTTTCCTCAAAAGGCTGATGAAGTCACAAAAAGGCTGGGATATGGCTCAGTGACAGAATGAATGATAGCACAGCAAACGCAAGGACCTGGATTCGTCCCTGGTACTATACACATGCAAAGGCATGACAATTACCCCAAACCAGAGATTTTGCTACTCATGTACCACCATCCTCTCTGTGGGTAATACAGAACAGAAGGGTGTGTTTCTGAATTGCCTAGAACTGTCAGGACACCTCCAGTGCAGCCCAGGAAAGACACTCAGATTTATAGCCTGCTCAGAATGGACCTTTTAAAAAGATCTGCATTCACGCTTCCTATATACAGCGCAGGGGTCTTACGGGTCAACTAGGAACTCTGCCAGGGACAGTCCTTAGTCCTCAAAGTAAAATACCTCCTCCTCTGCCAAGCAGGATGAGGCCAGTGTGGTGGAGCTGTCGTGTGTTGTTGTCCAATCCCTACCCCCCACCCATGCTCACATCCAGGTGCCTCTGGTTGATGGCGTAGATGATGTCCAGGTGCCGGGGCAGCAGCTTCTCAAACATGGACACTGGCCAGCGCTCCAAGGCCTCAGGCAGCACGGTGTGGTTGGTGTACGCGCAGGTTTTCTTGGTTATCTCCCAGGCCTACCCATCGAGAACAGTAGATGTCACAGGGACACACTGGAGCCATAAGGGAAGGCCCTCATCCCATCCCTGCTCTCTGCGCCCCAGGTATACAATCAGCCCAGGCTAGGCACCACACTGACATACCAACCAGTTAGCTTTCACATCCCCCCACACGCAAATACACATGACAGACCCCATTCCTTGAACCTACTCTCTGACAATTACCTTTGAATTTCTCCTTTGTAATATCTCTGCGATTGGTGAATAGGCAATGGAGCAGTTTTCTGCTAGTTTCCATTAAACTGTCTGTGACACTCGCAGTGCAGGGGACACTGGTTACCATGTGGCCTGCCCCCCAGGGTAGAGTCTCAAGGGGAGTGTATACCATCAGGTCAGAGAAGGGCTTTGATGTCTGAAAACTGCCTTATGGTCTTCTGGTGATTTAGTTAAAGCTCAGCCAAGAAGATGCTGCTGTACCAAAGGTGAGGACCAAGGAAAGCTGAGCTTCTAGACAGGCCTCAGATATGAACACTGCAGACTTTCTGACTTCTTCCTCACTACGTAGCCCAGGCTGGGTTTGAACTTACTACCTTCTTGCTTCAACTTCCTGAGTGCTCAATGATAGGTGGGTACCAACTACTATAGTTCTGAAAGTTTAATATTTCTAGGTTGTTTGGTTGTTGTTGTTGAAACAGTGCATCACTATGTAGCCCAGTCTGGCTAGGAACTCACTATGTAGACCAGGCTGACCTCAAATTCATAGAGATCCATCTGCCTCTGCCTCCCAAGTGCTGGGATTAAGGCATGAACTGCCATACCTGGCCAAACTTCAAGGGGGAAGACATGTACAAGACCCCTAGGGTCTTTGTCCAAGTTTCCTCTGTCCTGTCACCCTGGCCCCACTGTGCATCTCTCCCTCAGGGCATCCATCTCCTGGAGCCTTGACACTCTCAAAGGTGAATCCCCAAATCTCCCGAGGCTGGGAAAAAGGCCCTACTTCCTGGAACTAGCTCAGTCCATAAACGCCAGGTGTGTCACAGCTTGAGATCGACCAAGGAAGGATGCTGTCACCCAACCCCAGTCCAAGCAGGCCACTGTCTGTCTTTCCCTTCTCACACTCACCTTATCCCAGTCTACCTTCTCCACATCCACCAGGATCCGCATGAGCTCAGGAATGGAGAGGGCTGGGTGGGTATCATTCAGCTGGATGGCTACCTAGAGTTCAGGAGGGTACTGTTCAGTTGTCTCACCCTTAGCACCGGAAGTGGTGAACCAGGGTGGGAAGGAACCAGCCTAAGAATGCACTCTGGGGAAGCCCAAGAACTTAGAGGAGCCAGGAGGGTGCTGTTGGCTTGGCAGGTAACTGTGACCTGCAGTCAACTGTCCCCTCACGTAGCTGCAACTTGTGGACAGACATGTCCCTAGAGCAGCTATGCTCTGAGCAGGTGGAGAATGGACTTCAGGCCACTTTCCCCTCATCTCAGATGGGACAGCTTTGTTTAGGATTACCATGAGCCTGTCACATGAGCCTTTCCCAGTGACCTCCCTTCCTCCCCTGATGCACCAGGGCTGCACTGCCTTTGGAATAGACCCTGAGACTCAGGGCACAATGCTATCTTCTTCCTGCCCCTCCCCAACACAAGGAAGAAATCTCAGAAGCCTGAGGATGTCCCATGCCTATGACAATGAATCCTTTTACAGACCTTGTCTGGGAACGTCTCAAAACTGGTTCTCACTGGGTCTCGACAGCCGAACCTCGAGGACTTGAACCTTCGTATGATGTCCTGAAGGGTGGCAGCCACCACAAAGTACTCCTGCTTCAGCCGCAGCTCCTTCCCCTCGAAGAACTGCAAAACAGCACTGCTGTGGCACCCAACACCAACACAGTAACCCCAAGACTCTGATGGGCTGGAAGGGCCCTGCATTTGCTCGCCTCTATCTCCTATGTTATCCGTCTAGAAGGCCAGGCCAGGTGCTTTCCTCAAGATGGCAGACTGGAGGATTACATGGTCAAAACCAGTCTGCCTGACAGCAAGGCCTGCATATACACCTTCAGCACAGGGTCACCTAGTTATAAGGTATCTGGTCTATCAGTGAGAGAGTCAAGCCTAGCTATGAGGAGTGCCATAGCTACTCAGAACCAGTTCTCAATTCAGACATCAGGAGACACCCCACACATGAAGTTCTGAAAAGTAACCAGTCTCCAATGCTAGGAGCATTTGGTTTCGGCCTCCTGCACTAGTCCCCTGCTACCACATGCCCAGACCTCCTGCATGGTCCCCTGCTACCACATGCACAGAACTCCTGCACTAGTCCCGTTACCACATGCACAGACCTCCTGCACTTGTCCCCTGCTACCACGTGCATAGACATCCTGCACTGGTCCCCTGCTACCAAGTGCACAGACCTCCTGAACTAGTCCCCTGCTACCACGTGCACAGGCATCCTGCACTTGTCCCTGATACCACGTGCACAGACCTCCTGCACTTATCCCCTGCTACCACGTGCACAGACCTCCTGCACTGGTCCCTGATACCATGTGCACAGACCTCCTGCACTGACCCCTGGCTACCACGTGCACAGACCTCCTGCACTGGTCCCTGCTACCATATGCACAGACCTCCTGCACTGGACTGGTCCCCTGCTAGCTACCATGTGCACAGACCTCTTGCACTGGTCCCCTGCTACCACGTGCAGACCTCCTGCACTGGACTGGTCCCCTGCTACCACGTGCACAGATTACTTTGAGAAAAGAAAAATCCCACTTATAAAGAGTGCACAACCAATCAAGATAGGCCAATTCTGGTGGTTTACTTTTGGTGTTGGGGACTGAGCCCAGGGCCTTGGACATGCTAAACAGGGTTTTTCACTGAGCTATGTCTCTTCCAGGGCTCCTCTGACAGTAACAAGACACCAGACACTAGTCCCAGGTGCGAGCAGAGAATCCAGCTGTGACCACCACCTCGCACGTGACAGGCATGTGGTAAACATGTCCAGGCATTGCTGCCAAGATGGGGGGGTTACCATCCCATGTACACATAGGTCTCCAGCTTACATGTCTGCACTTTAAAGAGAGTCATGCTAGCTACTCACGTTGTCATTGGGATACAGGACCCTGGAGATGTTCTCAGCCAAGTTTCTGTCCAGGACAGCTTCGATGTAGTCCCCAACGTTGACTAAGGAGAGACAGAGCTCAGTCAGTGCAGCCTCTGCGTAGGCCTGCGGGTCTCGGGAAGGAAGGCTGCTGCAGCTGCTGGGCAGCTTCCTGGGGGGGTCCCTGCCATTCTCATCTAATCACAACAGAGCAGCCCCCTCCATTCTCAGAGCCTCATTCCCACTGCACACTACCAACTCCCACCCCCCATCCCCGCTCTTTTCTGGGTGACATGTGGTCTGCATGACCTGGCTGGCTGGGGCCTGGCATCCTGTCCACCCTCCTACCTCTTACAGGGGGACTGTAAGGGTCACACACTTCACAAGACACCCCACCCCAGAAGTGAGTGTAAAAATAGGGGCAGGAGTGGTGAGGGCCCAGTGTTTGCATAAAACATCTAAACAGACAAGCGCATAGGAGCCGCGGTGGGAACTTACAGTCCTTCAGCTTGAAGTCATTGGGCGCCTTGGCAGACCAGAGCCTCATGGTGTTGACAGTGTTGTTCTTATACCCAGGCACTGGGGTGTCATAGGGCATGGCAAGTACCACCTGACCATAAGAAAGCATACGTAGGGCTGGGTCAGCAAAGACCGCTTCCTACCCAGCCACCATTCCCTGGCAGGACAGCTCTAGCTCCCCACAGTCTCTGACCCTGTCTGCTCCCATGTTCCTATCTTCTCCCTCCGTCAGAACACACTCACCTGTCAGAACACTCGCCAGAGTGCCACCCCTGCACTTTCAGGGTGTCACCCAGACACCCCGAGCAAGGCCACCTGAGAGGAATGGCAGCCACACACTGACTTCTTTCCCACCCACACTCCCAGCTTTACCTACTTTGGTACTGGCAGCAGCTGAGCAATACCTCCCATACGGGCCTCTCAAGGTGCCACAGCACAAGCTCCCCACCCCTCCCCATAAACCTAAGCTCCCTCCTCACCCACTCTGCTCTGGCAAGCCCAGGCCCTGGCTCACTCTTACTGATACCTGCTCTCACTTTCCAACATCTTTGGCAACACTCTCATGGCTGGGTGCCTTGACCATAGCCTCCATGTACCTAAACCGACCCAGATAGAACAGCCACTCTGCCATGTTCCCTCCTTGCCATGCTAGCCAAGCAGCTTTGTAAAGCCAGTTAGCTGACAACCATAAAGGACAATGTGTCTGGGTCAGCAGGAGTAACACAGGTATCACTTTTCTCTTCCTATTTGCTACCAAGCCTCTCTCCTGTCCTACTTATGGGGACACCCCTGTCACCCCACTGCCTGCCCACACAGTCTTCAGAGCTAAGGCTCCCATTATGCACACATTAGTCATCACAAACACATACATTTAGAACACAGGATGGCTTCTCTGCTTTTTGGTGTGTGGCCTGCATAGTCTGGCTCTAGACTGCTATTTAAAACTCTGTTTTAGAATATCAAAGATTTCCCCAGCCACCAGGCCTCAATGTTTGCTCATCCTTCTATCTCACAGATCACTGAGGCTCACTGTTCTTACCTTGTTCCCTGCACTTCCTCTTCCAGGATGCTCTTCCCTCCTCCAGGGACCAAGGTGTGTGCTTCTAACCCTAGAGTTGATTTATCCTCTTGCTCTGTATCTTCCCAGACCAGCACCACATAGGGGCCAGCTGCAGGGGAGCTGCACTGGCCAAGGCCTGGCATACCTGTCGGGAGCTTGGCTAGCTTAGACACTACACTGAGCTATGGTACCAGGAGACAGCAGCCGTCGGTGCTCCGTGATTTATCTGGGAGTGTTCTCATCCTGGAGCCAATGCCTTTCTCCCCATCAGGACATGATTCTGAGCTCTGTCATTAAGCACTAGCTTAATGTTATCTAGTATCTGTGTTATCTAGTAGTGTAAAGACATTCTGGCTGCCAACATCGACCCCAACACACAGCACTGCCTAAACTGTAAGACTGCTGTTTGAGATGCATCATATTCTACTGCAAGGAACACCCACCAAAGTGCAAATATTGATATATGTACAAGAATAATCCCTTTCTTGGGTTTTACCTTAAGTCCTCCAAGGAAGCAGCATGCCCCCTGACTCCCAAAATGAAGTCCAGGTGATAACAAAGGCCCTCGCTCAGGGTAGCTCTCTCGTTCAACAGCAGTGTGTCCCTGGGCGGGGCTGCCATACCTGTGTGTCCAGCCACAGGACGCCATCAGGGGTGTGTTCCACTCTCCCGTAGAAGTGCACAGGCAGCATGTACTCAGGCCGTGCTTTTTCCCACGGGTTCCCGTAGCGCAGCCAGTCATCAGCTTCCTCAACCTGGAGGGGCAGCCGGAAAGGAAGCTCTTAGTATGGAGGAGATATTATTAACAAGCCAACCCTGCTCTTGCCCTGGGCATGCAAAATGCAGAGATCGCCCAGTGCCTGGCACCGAAACACCTAGTCAAAAGTTCCAACCCAGTCAGGCCACACACACTAAAGCAACAGAGTCCTATACTATTCAGAAAAAGACGCTACATAAAAAGATGCTAAAAATCACTCCAGTGAAGGACAGATACCCTTGCCCTACAGGTAAATCTTGAAAAAAGATTCTGGTAGAAGTGAAAGAAGACAGAGAGGCAGACACACACACCCCACATACTAAATGACTTGACTTACAGCAACCATCTAGAGCAAGCAGACTCACAGGACAGAAGACAGAGGGTTAACAACTGTCGGACACTAGTCACAGTGAAAAATGGGTAAGTGTTCTGGAGATAGTAGGACGGCCAGCTTCCCAACCGTGAGCCTGCTAAGAACGACGTTAGACCTCCAGAGATGCTACTGAGGAGAGGAGGTGGCCAGGGAGATGGCTCAGCAGTTAAAATGCTTGCTGAATTCAGATCCCCAGAACCCACAAAAATTAGATGGCTGGAACTACTTGTATGCACACACATATGCCGAAAAAACATGCATACACACATGCACACCACACACACACATACACACACATGAAGATGGAAAATGGGAAAAAGTTACCTCAAATAATAAAAAGGAGAGTCATAGTGCAGAGTTAGGCATGGTGGCACACTCCTGTCATCACAGTAATTCGAAGTGAAGGGGGTTGGGGCAAGCTCCAAAGTCACAGAGCAAACTTTGTGTACCAGGTGAGCTGTGGCCTGGGAGGTACCCCCATGGGAATGTCTAAACACATCTTGCTAGAGCAGTAGTGGTTCTCAATGTGTGGCTCGTCAATTGACCCCTTTGGGGTTCACATATCAGATATCCTGCATATCAAATATTTATATTGCCACACATATCAGTAGCAAAACTACAGTTATGAAGTAGCAATGAAATAATTTTATGTTTGGGGGTCACCACAGCATGAGGAACTGTATTAAAGGGCCACAGCCTTTAATACAGTAGAGAACTCCTGCTCTAGAGGATGCTGCTGTTTGGACATCCATCCTCAAATCAGCTATTTCCCCACACCTAGATCAGTGACTATGCAAATCCCACTCCCACCGGGAATTGAAAAGTTTGAGCCAAATAAGTATTTTTCATTTGAATAAGTGGTCCCAACATGTGACTCTGAAAGTTTGTTTTGAGACAGTCTCACATAGCCCATGCTGACCTCAAACTCAATGTGTAGCTGAGGGTGATCTTGAACTCCTACTTCTTTTGTTTCTCCTCCGCCCAAGGCTCGCGGGCCACTTTATAAAGTGCTGGGGATTGAGCTCGGGGCCTTGTGCACGGAAGGCAAGTACTCAGCCAGTGACGCTGCCTCCTCTGGGCAGGGATTCGTTAACGGCTCCTGTACAGAAGGCTACCTAGGGTGTTCAGGAAGGTGACAGGAGTCCACATGGAGTCGGTCACCATGCATCTCTTTATTCCCAACAAGACTCTTCCATGCACAGTGATCAGTCCTGCCTTTGACCCTATGGCTACAGTCCCCGGTCCGCCACTGAAAACTTCCCGTACCACGGCTGCTGAAACCCTGCAGAGTAGTCCCAAAGTCAGCAGCTTGCCCAAATGCATGCAGCAGCAGGCCCACCCTCAGGTCAGTCTCCTCAGTCCTTCCACCAGAGAGCGCCACAGGCCACAGCCCTGCCTGCCACTTGTTGCTATCCAACTGCTGCCTCAGTGGTGCTGGGAGTGAAGGCGGAAGGTGGGAACCCAAGCTATAATAACTGCTTTCATTCTAGTCTAGTCAAGTCTGTTGTTTTGAGACAGAGTCTTGCTATGGAGGCCTAGCTGGCCTAGAACTCAAAAAATGGACCAGACTGGACTCATATCTATGGCAATCCTTCTGTCTCTGGCCTCTTGGAGGACCGGAATTACAGACATGAGTCATCATACCTGGCTTTGCTTCTCTAGCTATCAAATTGTCTCAGTGGATGAGCCCCAGCCACAATACCCTCACCCCAAATACAAGGATCCCAGGACACCGGCACACAGCTCATGGTATCCTGGCCACCACTGTTGGTGTGCCTGTCTGGGGTCTTCTGAGGCTCAAATGAATCTGCGTGTCCTCCCACATGACTGCCCTGTCCCCACAAAGCTGTTTGCCAAGGACTCACACAGCTTCAGCCTAGCCAGAGCCGGCTGCTTCCTGTTATGCTATGCTAAGAACTGGCTAGTTCTCTCCGGAGAGTGTGGAGCACAGCCAGATGAACTCCAAGAGTGCACACTCCCTTCCATGTGTAAATGCGGACCGGAAAACAATGGAGACACCTAAGTCACTCACCTGCCAGCCATTGACAATCTTCTGGTTGAAAATCCCAAACTCATAGCGGATTCCATAGCCATATGCAGCTAGACCCAGGGTGGCCATTGAGTCAAGAAAGCAGGCTGAAAAATCCAACCAAAAATCACAGATCATCACCAGAACTCAAAGTGCCGGATACCAAAGTTCCACTGGGATTTGGCCAGGGAATTGTCAGGGAACCAGTGATAACCATAGCAACCTCAGTTTTCACAAAAAGGTACACTTCAGTCCCCCTCACCCCAAAACGGCAAAAGTGAGGAATGCCAGAGATCATGGCTAAAACCCCTCACTGCCAGCCTGCTTGCAAATGAGCAGATTGACTTCTGTACCCTCTAAATCCACAGCTCCGACAGCAGGGCACGTCTGACTCTATCCATGGGAATCAGGCACAGAAATGGGGCTGCTGAGGTACACCCTATGGCCCATAATACTAAACAGCCAACCTCCACAGTGCCTCTAGGGTTCCAATGTGAGCTGTTACAGCAGGTCCCCAAATGGAGCTCTTGTTTTGTTTCAGTCAAAACCTCCTGAGGGGCTGGAGGGGTGGCTCAGCAGTTGAGAGCACTGGCTGGTTTTGCAGAGAATCTAGGTTCACTTCCTATCACCCACAAAGGCTTGCAACTGTCCTTAATCCCAGTTCCAGGGATCTGATGCCCTCCCTCTTCTGCCCCCTGCAGGTACCAGACATGCATGCCTTGTGCATCCATCCATGCAATGCAGGTAGAACATTCATACACATAAAGTTAAATTTTCAAAAACTCAATTTTAAGAAACTTCCTGAAAAAGAGATAAAATAAAAACAGTGTTTTGAATAAAAATGTAAAAAGAAACTTAGGCCAGGGAGGTGATGTATGCCTTTAATCCCAGCATTCAGGGGGCAGAGAAAGGTAGATCTCTGTGAATTCAAGGCTTGTCTAGTCTACATAGTGAGTTCCAGGCCAGTCAAGGCTACATAGTGATACCTTTTCTCCAAACAAGCAAGCAAGCAAATAAACAAACCAAAAAGCACCTTCTAGCTTTAAAAGGGGGGGACTGAGTTAGATCTCGGTGCTACAGTGCTTTTCAGGCATATGTAAGGCATCACCAGCTTTGGAGAGGAGGAAGGGACTAAGGTAGGAGAAAGGAAGCAAGAGAGAAAACAGGAAGGGTGCTCCAGAGAACACCAGCAGATATAATGCATGTCTAATTCACCAAATGCAGACACCTGCAAGGGAGAGCAACGAGAAAGGCCTGGACTCCCATGCTAGACTCATTCTTCTGGGGAAAAAACAGATCAATCACATGGACTCACACCAGGTCAAAGAGACTGGACAGGAAGGAGGCATTCAGGTTCAGGCCATACAGAGCAGGTGACAAGGTGCCTGGTATTCAAGAACATGCAATGGGAGCCAAGGCAGAGAGGGGACACCTGAGATTAGAAGTGGGTTTGCCAGACTGTTGCAAGGCTGGTAAAAGGACATGGGAGCTTGCATCCAGGAAGGACACAGGCTCTGCATCAACAGAGCAAGGACAAGGCAAGACAGTGCTGGCTACGCGGTACGAGGCTTAGGTAAAGGGTGGCTGGGACTCCTGAAGAGTGGGCCTGTTTTCAAAGCCAGCACCGTGCCTGGCCTGACCTGTAGCCTCTGAGAGGGGGCTGTGAAATGTAGGGGGTGAGGTGGGCAGGGAAAGTAATTTCTTTATGTAGATTCAAGTACAGTTTTATTTGAAAGAAGCATGATGCTTTAGAAATCTTAAAGAATTGAGTTAAAATTTGAAAACATACAGGCACATTTTAGAGCATATCTCAATTTACAAAATGGCAATTTCCAAAAAGGCTGGACCTGGATATCCTCCCTCCCTCACCCCACCACAAAGCCATACTGATTTTTCAGCTTCTCTCTGTTCATTACCTAGCTTGTTCTGTCCCCAAAAGTCTGTAAAATCCTCAAAGACAACAACGCTTGTGGATGTTGTCAAATGTAGCCAGAGAAAGCAGCGTGGCCCAAAGCTTGGCCCTATTCTAACAGGAGCCAAGCCACTATGTTGGAACCACAGCCTCACTGGACATGGGCAATACTCCCAAAGCATGGGCTTTTGAATCCTGGAAAGTGGTGGGGGAGGGGATCTATGGGAACCTTCCAGGCACCACTGACCCAATGGTGGCAAACATGGCCTTCATGATAATTACAAAGTGCCCTGACTGGGAGAGATTGTACATTTTCCTTTTTGTCTAATGATGGCCAAGATCCTGACCCAAACACGTCTGCCCAGGCCTTTGAGGGAGGTCAATTTATGGTGATGGATGGGCATCAGCCATTAACATGACGTTGGCCTTGCCCTGTGATCCTCCACCAAGCCAACAGGTTAGAGAGATGTAAGAACAGATTACCTGCCAGCCGCCCCAGGCCGCCATTCCCAAGGCCAGCATCTTCCTCTATCTCCTCCAGCTCTTCCAAGTCCAACCCCAACTGCAAACAAACACAAAGGTGAGGACATTTCAGTATTGCTTACTACTGCCCCCCAACAAGTTAAAAGTATTTAAAGCTCGAGTCTGGTTTCCTTCAGACTAAAAATTCAATGGTAAAACTTAATGCTAATCAGGGCACAGAGGTGAAAGTTTCCAGGTATTTAAAAACCTACCACTAATAGCGACAACTCAAGATTAGATACATCTAGCAGGGGGTGCTGACCCTATCTGTAATCTCAGCACTCAGCAGGCTAAAGCAGGAGGATTCCCAATCCAAGGCCAGCCTGGGCTACATACACAGTAAGATCCTTAAAGAAAAAAGAAGACTTGACTGGCTACAAATACTTGTTGCCAGGCTACTAAACCAATTCACAGTGAGCCGATTTGACAATCTGCTTAACTATGGTTTGGATGAAGTCCAATGTACCTATTTTTTTTTCTTTTGTTGATGATGCTTTTTGATGTCATAAACCACAAGGTCATGAAGATTTACCTCTATAGAAGCCTCTGAAAGCTGGACAGTTCAACTCTTACAGCTAGGTCTGTGATCCATTTTGAGCAATCTGTCTACTTAGTGTGAGGGAGGGGTCTGACTTTCCTTATCTGATGTTATTTAAGAGTCCCGGCATTACTTAAAATACTGTCTTCCTCGCAATTATTTTGGCATTCTTTCCTTTTATTTTACTACTGTTGTGGTTTGAGACAAGATCTTCCTATGCAGCCCAGGCTGGCCTTAAACGTATAGTTCTCCTGCTTCAACTCCCTGACTGCTGGAATTATGGGCATGTGCACCCACACTTGTTCCCACTTTTAAAACACTTATTTGTGTGTGTGCAAGTGTGTGCCGTGTATGCACAGGTGCTTGCAGAGGCTAGAAGAGGGGTTGCAGTTATAGGTGATTGTGAACCACCTCATATGCTAAGAACTGAACTTGGGTTCTCTGTGTGGGCAGCAAACACTCTTCACCACTGAGTCATCCTCTCTCCAGCTCTTAAATCCTTTCCTTAAAAAAAGATGCTTTATATGTGACACCAAAATCATAGGCAATGAGAAAAACAAATAGCAGGGCGGTGGTGGCGCAGCCTTCGATCCCAGCACTCGGGAGGCAGAGGCAGGCGGATCTCTGTGAGTTCGAGGCCAGCCTGGGCTACAAGAGCTAGCTCCAGGACAGCCAGAGCTACACAGGGAAATCCTGGCTTGAAAAACAAAAACAAAAAACAAACAAACAAAAGACAAACAAAAACCACTGCCACCACCACCACGACCAACAAAACAACAAATAATACCACATAAAACTTTTACACTTAACCTGACAATGGTGGTGCATGCCTTTGATCTCAGCACACAGGAAGCAGAGGCAGGCAGATCTCTATGAGTTTGAGACCAGCCTGGTCCACAGAGAGAGTTCCAGAAAATCTAGAACTGTTAAACAGAGAAATCCTGGCTTAAAAACGAAAACAAAACAAAATAACTTTTACACCTGTGAGTCAAAGGACGTTATCAACAGAATAAAAAGACAACTCAAGGAGTGGAGTAAATATTTGCCATCCACATACAGGAGATTAGTATCCAGAGTAAACAGAAATCTAAAAACCAAGTATCAAAAACAAGCAACCTGACTCAAAAGTGGGCAATTATATTTGAATTGACTTTGCTCTAAGGATAAACAAATTCCCGATAAACCCAATACACTCACCACCACTGACCATCAAGAAAAAGCAAATCAGAGTCACTGGGAGGTTGGAAACATCACTCAGGGGTACAGCACTTGCCTGGCACACACAGAGATTCAAGGTCAAGTCCCAGAGTCACAAAGGACACAGATACTCCAATGACTGCACTTGTAGCTGCAGACTTAAAGACACTAACTGTAGGGTTTTACAGAGCTGTTGTTCATGGCACCATTATTTGTGATGGCAGAATAGGAGCAGCCATGTTCATAGACAGATGACAGAGTGTATTCAGATGAGAGAGCCTTAAACAACGCTTAAGGGAGATCCAGGACCCGAGGAGAGCCAGGAACACTGAGGTGATGGGAGCAGGCACCTCACTCTCTGGCCTCACTGATTCAGCTGCTGTACCAAGGATTTTTTTTATCTATTATTCAATTTTTACAACTTAATATCTTGGTTTTTGCAAGTGAATTAAATAAGTTCACTCTATGTTTGTGTTCCTTCAAGATATGGGCAATTAAATACATAAAAATGAGTGTAAAATTGTTACTTCAAAAAAAATGCAACGGAGGACCAATACACACTGCAGCACAGGTGGACCTTCGGGCTAAGGACACTCTGTAGTTATACTCACGAAATACCCAGAATAGCCAAACTCACAGAAACATGAAGAACAACGGTGGCTTCCAGGGGCTGGGGCAGGTAAGGTGTAGTAGCTTCAGTCTGGGAAACTGAACAGGCTCTGCAGAACTGATAGCTGCAGAGTACTGAGAGCGCACTAAATGCCACCTGACAGCGACACACTTAAAATGGCATGCACGCTTACTTCTCGACTCTTGGTTCTATTTGGTGGCTGATACATGTGACCTTCTGCCAGCAGGACCCAGGCCTGGTGACTGCAGCTCTACAGGGAGTTGTGATATTGGGAAGTGTGGGTCTCCCGAGCGGTTCCCTTTAAAGACTGTTTTGGCTATTCCTAACCTCTTGGCAAACCACTCAGGCATGCGGATCATTTTGTCACACTCTGAAGAAACTGACTGGAATCTGAAGAGGACTGAACCGAATCTACAGATCAATGTGCAGAACTCTGCATCTTAATACTCAGTCCAAGCCATCACCCAGAAGGGCCTCTTCCATTTTTTAAGCCTTCCTTAGTTTCAGCTTCCTCTCAGAGTACAAATGCTGGGGGGGTATTCTTTGCTACATTTTTACCCACTTCATTCTTCTTTATGCTACTATAAACAGAAGTGGCATCTCTGTTTTGATTGGGCTGTTAATCAGCACATTTATGAAGATACAGGTGGTTTCTGCAAGGGTCCTGGATCCTGAAAACCGTGGCATTCTCTTGCCAGTTCAGCCTTTCTTTATGTAGTTCTTTTGTTGTTGCTGCTGGTTTTCGAGACAGGGTTTCTCTGTGTAGCCCTGGCTGTCTTTTCGGATTTCTTATTATTTTCTAGTTCATGTCACCTGTAAGTAGATAGCTTTACCTCTTTCTAATCTGGATAATCTTTGATTTCCAGTTCTTGCCTAACTACCTGGTCAGAGCCTACCACTGTAGGCCATTGAGACAGTGTGAGCAGACATTATGCTGTTAACACAGGTGGGTTAAACCCGAGATGGGAGACACTGGAAGACAACAGAAACTCTGCAAGAAAAGTCCATTTCCAAGAAATAAATCACAAAACAGAGAAACAAACAAAAAAGAGATACAGATAGATAAGCTAAGGAAAATTTGGGAGGTGTATCAATTTCAAAAATTCTGTTTGAGAAGTTCTAAGGCAATCTGTGACTGGACAGATAGGTCAGCAGTTAAAAGTACGGCTGCTCTTCAGAGGAAACAGGCTCCGTTTCCAGCAACCACGTGGTGGCTCCCAGCCATCTGCAGCTCTAGTTCCAGGGGATCTGATGCCCTCTTCTGGCCTTGAAGGGCATTGCATGCACATGAAGCACACACATTAAAAAATGAAAAAATAGAATTGAAAAAAGAATTCTAAGGCAATTTATATGGTCAGCATCATGGGGTGGGTGTGTCTTCTAGAGATCGTATTGAACCCGAGTTAAAGCTGATAAGAATCGTGCTCATACGCACTTAAGTTTTTCTATAGTGCAAATGATTTCCACTGTGCTGTTGCTATGTTCACTCAGAAGAAAGCTGCTTCTTTTGAAGTTCTAGTTGTGAGAGTAAGCCGTTCCCTGAACCTTCTGGCATGTCATACCTTGAGAGGTGACTGTATCATTAGAGTGTGACCTCGTGGATGGGATGAGCAACTGATGAACTCGCAGGCTGAGTTAAGACTACCAGAAGAGGTCTAGTTAAAAGAACTGAGTAACAGTGGGGAAGGCATTCTAGAAGAGTGTGCCTGCCCCCAAACCCCGCCTTAGATTCCTGACTTCCGGGAGGGGAGTCTTCTCTGCTACATGCTCTAAACACCAAGGCATGTACAGTAACCATATCACTTCTTCTGATTTGTGTCTGTCCCACGGGTGACATACCCCAGGATCCTGTTTGCCTCTTTTACTACAGCCATTCACTGGGCTGGTGGCCTCAAGGATTTTTCTACAAATCTCATGCCCAGTGAAACTGGCAGCTAAAATAAACTTTTTTTTTCTTTAATTGATTCCTCTCAAGTATTTTGTCACAGCAATAAAATGGTGATGAACACAGCCTCAGAGGAGAGACATGGGTCTCCAGCAAGACTTACACCCATGACAGTCTATGTCCCTATCAGGCCTCCCAAACTCCCCCAACTTATGCTCTAAACAAAGCAGGTGGGGTGCTGCAGTGTAGATGGGAGGACCCCTCTCTAGAAACTTCTATACATCCGTGCCAGCAGGGAGAAGCCTGCAGGGTCTCCCACAGAACTTCCCCATCAGGGACCAGGGCGAGAGAAGGCAAAGACAGGCTGGGAAGACAAGCTCGGCTCTGCTGAGGCTACAGACGACCTGTGCAGGAATTATCCCAATGAGAATGGTGTACGGAGGAGCCCTTAGGAAATGCTGGCTGCTTCTAACGAGAGGACGGGAGGGGGCACTTCACACCTATACAGTACGAGTTCAGGGGGCTGTCTTGAGATGGGGGAGTGAAAGCAAAGGAATCAAGACAAATTCAAAACCTACCTCTAGGATGAGAGTGGAGAGTACTCTTCCTAGAAACTTCCAAACCATAGTCTCACTGCTCAACTCAATCTTCCCACAATAATTCCATTTATTGTCTTCCTTTACAATCTTACATTCTCCCCAGAGGAGGAGGCATGCTGCCCGCCAGCACAGTCCTTCCTGGTTGGGTAGCACACACCAGAGCACAGGTGTCCACACCCAGAGGGCACAAGTCCTAACATCAGTGAACACTCTGCAGGGGACAAACTAAACCTACCTGATAAATGGCTTCGTCACACGCAGTCTGAAGACCCAGGTTCACCATGGTGTTCTGCAGTGTGCGGCCCATGTAGAATTCCAGGGAAAGGTAATAGATTCGCTGAAGAAGTAAAGGAAAGAAACTTAGGTTTCCCATTCTGTCTGCACACAGGGAAGGCACAGCAGGGAGGCAGTCTCGGAGCTCCTGGGGAGGACTTTCATGTGAACCCAATACTGATCCCGGCAGGGTAGCCCTACCCTCCTGAGTCTTTAGTGTACAGAACTGACTCGGACAGAGGATCAGGTCATCCTAGAATCTGGGAACAGGCTTCCGTGGCTGGCAGATTCCACAGTGAGCTACGCTGGCCTCTTACTAGATGTGTGCCCTAAGACAGGCTGCTTTTGCAAACAGCCTACAGAGAAAAGGTTACCAATTGTTAAATACACGCTGGTCATCGTGTGTGTTCTGTTGTTCCTGCTGCTTGAAAGACTAAGGTAGGGTCAGGATGACTGCAGCACAAAAGTGTGAAGCAACCTGAGTGACCTGGTGGCTTCTAGAGTCTACAGGAAGTGCACAATAGCCTGGAATGCGGATGCTGGCAACCCAGTGAAGACATTCCCTCAAGGCAAAGCCTGGTTTTTACCTGCAGTGAGACAGGCTTGCTTGGTGTGGGGTATGTGGTGTGGGCATGACTTAGTGTGGTGAGACTGTGGCCACACACAGTGCTACCAGACTTGGCAGGCCCTATGAGCTACTGTCAAGACTCAGAAATCAATACCCCACCAACAGGTGCTAACATGCAGAGACATCTTGGAAGCCACTTCAAAATGTGACATCCCAAGACAGGGGGTGGCTCTTAGCCAAGTTCCCTTATCTACCTGATGAGAGTCCCCAAAAGAGGAACATGATGCTTCTCTCTCCTTCCTGACATTCTTTGTGTTAGCCACAAAGAACTAACCCTCAAGGACAAAGACTGACACTGACTGTCATGTTAGGGTTGTCTTCTGTGACATCCTTGTCCTCTCCCCGGGCCACTCAGCATTGCAGAGAACCCCGCAAATTGCTGCTGAGTCTATGGGCCAAAGCAACTTTTCCTGTACCCATACTTCCTTCCTGGTGCACAGGGTATTCACACCATAACCATCTGCCACTACTACTCACTTCAGCATGTGCTATCAGAAGTCAGGCCTGACTGGGCCTGGTGGTGGATGCCTCTCACCCAGCTACTCGGGAGGACGAGGCAGAAGCAGGAGGATCACACTTTCAAAGCCTGTCTGGGCATCTTAGTGAGTCCCTGTCTCAAAACAAAAGTTAAAGTGGCGCAGGCCTTTAATCCCAACACTTGGGAGGCAGAAGCAGGCAGATCTCTGAGTTCGGGGCGGGCCTGGTCTACAGAGCAAGTTTCAGGACAGCCAGGGCTACACCAAAAAAAAAAAAACCAAACAAGCAAACAAATAAATAAATGATAAAAAGTTAAAAGGCTGGAGAGATTGCCTGGCAGTGGAGAGCACTTGCCACCTTTCTAGAGGACCTGGATTCAATTCCTAGTAACCACACTATGGCTCATAGCTGGCTCTAACTCCAATCCCGGGCAATCTGGTACCTTTTTCTGGCCCCTGCAAGCACCAGGCACATACAAAATATCCTTATTTACGATATCCATATATTAAATAAGGAAAACTGAGGATATAGCTCTGAGATAGCGCCCTTAACCTTCACACATAGGCCCTGGGAGACTGGGGAGACTGCGGAGGACAGGGGCAGGGGGAATGTAGACTGTCAGATGCCAAAGGCTCTGAGGATGGGTGTGTGTGTGTGTGTGTGTGTGTGTGTGACAACTGAAAGGCATGATGCGCTCATCAGTGTGACAAATGCAAGGTCTTTGACTGGGGGGCCCAAATGCACAAGTCTGCGAGTGGTCTTCCCTTGCTTGCTCCCTCCCCAGCTCCCTTCTCCCACTTTTGCAGATCAAACCTGAGGCCTCCCATATGCTAGGCAGATTCCCCCACACCCAGTCATCTCCCCAGCCCAATTTGCACATTTAAAATGGTAAATTATATAGTTATGAATTTTATTGCAATATAGCTCTACCCAAAGAAAATATAATAATAGATAATCAAAGTTAAAATAAATCTAACAGTATGTTTACATTTATTCATTGTGTGTATGCACATGTTATGGCACATGTGTGGAGGTCAGAGGACAGCTTTAATAAATCAAATTTCTCCTTCCACTATGTAGGTTCTAGGGATCAAACTCAGAGAATCAGGCTTGGCAGTAAGTGCCTTTATCCACGGAGCTATTTTGTCAGAAATTCCACAACAGCTGAGGCAACAGGATAAAACCTCACATTTAATAAAAACAAAACAAAACAAAAACCTTCCAATTGAAAGGATGGTGGGATAAAAATGCCCCTGTCACACATCCTTTAAACTGACTAGCCATAAGAAAACAGATAAAGTAGGGCCTGGCAGTATTTATCTTTAATCCCAGCACTCAGGAGGCAGAGCCAGGTGGATCACTATGAGTTAGAGGTCAGAGTTGCATGGTGAGACTTTGGTCTCAAAAAAATAAAACTGGAGGGGATGAGGGGTAGAAGGGGAGATTACTGAAACAGATTACTGGAAAAGGGCGCATTTCAGGGTCACGTAGAAACCTGGAATCTCCCAGGAATATATAAGGATGGTCGCAGCTAAGACTCCTAGCAATAGCGGATATATAGACTGAACTGGCCTCCTGTGACCAGGCCAGACTTCAAGTGAAGGGAGCGGGACACTAACCCAGCCACATAACCTTCGACCTACATTCTGTCCTGCATGTAGGATATGCTGGGGTAATGGTGGCCTAGAGATTGAGGGAGTGGCCAATCAATGTCTGGTCTAGCCTAAAACCCACACCGGGAGTGTAAGCCCACCCCTGACATTGCCTGGAGCACCAGGAACTACATACAGGCTGGATGACCCAGAGACCTAGGATTGAACCAAACGCGACTGGAGGGAAAAAAAATGTCAAAGTAATGATGCCTAACGATATTCTGCTATACACATAGATTGGTGCCTAAGTCAACAGTCATCAGAGAGGCTTCATCCAGCAACGGATGGAAATAGATGCAGACCCACAGCTAAACCTTAGTGGAGCTTGGGGGAAATCCTGCAGAAGGGAGGAAGCATTGTATGAGCCAGGAGTCAAGGACACAAGAAAACCCATAGAATCAACTAACCTGGGCTCATAGGGGTTCACGGCAACCGACAGCCAGGGAGCCTGCATGGGACTGACCTAGGCACTTTGCGTATATGTTACAGATGTAGCTTGGCCCTCTTGTGGTACTCTTAACAGTGGGAGCATGGGTTGTCTCTGACTCTTTTACTGGCTTTTGGGACCCTACTCCCCATACTGGGTCACCCTGCCCAACCTTAATACAAAGGGAGGTGCTTAGTCTTACTGCACCTCAGTATGCCATGTTTGTTGGTACCTGCCCTTTCTTGAACTGAAATGGAGGAGTGGATTGGAGGGTAGAAACAGAGGGAGTGGGGGAGGGGAGAAAGACTGGGAGGAGAGGAGGGAGGGGTAATTGCCGCTGGGATGCAAAATACATTAATTAAAAAATGTATCAAAAATTTTAAAAAATAAAAAGATAACAGACAATGGGCAGCAAAATTAGAAAGTCTCCAGTGTGTGTCACTTACAACCAAGGGGCAGTAGGGGCAGGTGTCCACTGTGAGTTCTGCCTTTAGAAGTCAAGGAGAACACTCATAGGCTCCCACGAATGCACAGCATCCACCGGTTCTCTCAGTAGATGCTCACAAGCACGCACAATTCAATGAGACCTTTCTTGCTCAAGAACAAACTCACAGACACCTTAAAAGAACTCCCCTAACCGGGCAGCAGTGGCACAAGCCTTTAATCCCAGCACTTGGGAGCCAGAGACAAGTGGATCCCTTGGAGTTCAAAGCCAGCCTGGTCTACAGAGTGAGTTCCAGGACAGGAGCCAAAGCTATAGAGAAACCCTGTTTCGAAAAAACCAAAACAAAACAAAAAATAAAAAAAAACAAAAACAAAGAATTCCCCTAAACCGGGCAGTGGTAGCACACACCTTTAATCCCAGAGGCAGAGGTAGGCAGATCTCTGTGAGTTCGAGGCCATCCTGGTCTATAAAGCAAATTCCAGGACAGCTAGGGCTACACAGAGAAATCCAGTCTCAGAAAAAAACAACAACAACAAAAAATTCCCCTAGAAAACCAGGCAGGAAGACGGGACAGGAAATACAATAGGCAAAAACCATACTGCATCTACCATGGGATGAAAACACAAACTCATCCCCATAAAATCAAGGAACCACGAGGGATCCAACTGAACACAAACAAGAAAGACCGAGAGACAGCGGAAGACATCTCTGCAGCTCTGGCCTCTGCCAGAGCCTGCAGCAGTGAGTAAACTCACACACACACACACACACACACACACACACACACACACACACGCTCAGGGGACAAAGGAAGGAGCACAAGTTCAAGGCCAAACTGGGCTACAGGGTGAAAAAAAAACCCACTAAGTAGAACAAGTAATTTTGGGGACTTAGATGTATCTATGTAGTGAAACATGGCATGGTCAAAAAGCAGAAATCTCACCCCTCAAAGCCCATCATGGACCGCAAGCAAGAGCAAAGCTGGAAACAAAAACGTGGCTGAGTAAGACTAGACAAAATGAGACAAGAAAATAATTAGTGGAAAAAATACTGATATTGGTGAGAAAGAACAACACAGGCAGATTCAGTGTGCCAGAAAAGGAAATAATAATGTCGAAAGAGAAGACAATTCCAGAACACTAAAGCTAACCACTGAAAGAATATATTAAAAGTCACAAAGTCAGAATTTGGTCTCTGCCCTACCCCCATTCTTGATTTGATTACATGAACTAATATTGAATTTCTACACAAATTCCACTATCCTTTCAATGACAGAAACATATGGCAGGGGAACCAGCAAGAGGGACAGCTGTAATTGCACCTGCTGTTATTACCGGTTCACAGGCCACTGCTTCCTGCTTTTTAATCACCTTTATGCTTTATTTGCACTACACTTGAGCCCACTTATTATTTTATAGAGTTTCCATAGTGCAAAGGAAGCTGTAAGTCCTGTCTGGGTGAGGTTTATTAACAAATGTGGAAACATACAGAGTCCAGCTAGATCCCAGCTGCCTAGGAAAATACCTAGTGCTCAAGGTCACACGTACAAATTCCTTTTTCCTATGGATGGTATTTCCAGCCTTATGCAGGATGATCTCCTAAGCTCTCAAGAGATGCCAACAGATGTCTAACAGTAAACTCTACACAGCTGAGCATCTCTCCTCTGACACTTTTTTTTGAATGAAAGAAGCTAAAATGGTCAGGTCTATGCAAATACTTCAATCTCCAAAATCTAAAACCACTTTTGGTTCTAGGCATTTATGAGAAGAGACTGTCAACCAATATGCACCATGTTTTTCCATGTGTGCATCTGTATGCATATTCATGAGCTTAACTTATAAATTAATAGCAATAATGAAAAGGAAATATAATGCTGCTATTTGATAATAACAAGGAATACACTCAAAGTTAAGTGATTGTGGTGCCTCTCAAAAATACCTTACTTCGCGACAGGAATTAGCAACCCCAGCATATTCTTTTCTGTCCTTAGGTCAAGAACTTCCACTTGTTAGTGTAGAGGAAGCTCTTTACAGCTTCTGTTTGACATGAAAATTGCCAGCATTGCCCTTATGCGTTGGGGCCAGCCAATAAAATAAGTCATTTGAATATAGCACTGTGCTACTTCAATAGTCCGCATGACAACCACAAGCACCTCTAAGTGACTAATGGACAAGCAGAATATACTGGACAAAAGAATGACTCAAGCCGGGCAGTGGTGGCGCACGCCTTTAAGCCCAGCACTTGGGAGGCAGAGGCAGGTGGATCTCTGAGTTCGAGGCCAGCCTGGTCTACAAAAGCTAGCTCCAGGACAGGCTCCAAAGATACAGAGAAACCCTGTCTCAAAAAAACGAAAAAAAAAAAAGACTCAAGCCAGGCAAAGCCAAGAATGGGTGCAAGAGCCCATTCCAGTGCTCTCAGAACCATGCAAATCAAAGCTCATGTGTTGCCAGTGCTGGGAAGAGGTTACCTCTTTGAGTTGTTAGTCAGAGGGGTCTCAAAGACCTACCTCCCAAACATTACAGGCCACTGCTCTTTGTTAGCCCCCAAAGCCTGATGAATAATACATACTGCTGAAGACAACACATCCTTGTGTTATAGGACACGGAGAAATCAAGCTGGTATCAACCTGGAAGCTTCATGCCTACTGGCTAGCTTTCACAGAGCTTGCTGGATGGTTCTATTTAAGCTATTAGGGGAGAAAATTTTTCAACAATTTCATCCAACCATGAACCAAGAGCTATGATAATTATTGTCGCAGTGAGATACACCCACTGGTGCAATAGTGCCGTGAATGATAGAGAAATAATCAACTGCTTTCTGTATTTAATGCCTGCTACTGTTAACTGGGCCAAAAGCTTATGACTGGCTAGGCCCTGGACCCCAGGCTTGAGTGGGGGACCTAATCCTACTATTCTGCTAAATGGACAGCAATAAACTGCCCCCTAAGTTCTTTTTTTTAAAGATTTATTTATTTATTATGTATACAACATTCCTTCCAT
>LOJH01004136.1:0-32176 GCA_001685095.1 Ellobius talpinus | reverse complement strand
TCTGTTACACTGTTATTAAGAAATTTAGCTTTGAAGAAAGAAAGGAAAGGGGAGAGAGCATAGGGTAGCAATTGCTCATCTACTTTCTCAAATGAAAGGTGATGTGAAGCCTGGAAAGTAGGAATTAGGAGAGATACTGAGGTCCTTCCATGTGCTTCTGACTTGCTAGGACAGGAAAAAAAATGCACACGGACCGGGCTGAAAACACAGAGAACCTGTAGTGTGCTGGGGAAGCGATTTCACATCTCACTAGTTACGTGCAGCTGGGGCAAGGCCTGAGGACAATGCCGCGCCCAGCAGCAAGGGGTCTCTGAGCACAAGCGAGTTCACCTGCGGAGCACATCGCCGGTGGCCAGCCCATCGCCCTGTCATCCAGGGTCACAGGCCATAGGCCTAGCCCACCCAACCTGCTCCAGCCCTAGCATAGAATGTCCACTTCTGTTAAGGAAAAAATAACCTCTATCAAGACAAAAAGGAGGAGAATAACAGGAAAGCTGACATTCTCCACTCTGTCAGATAAGCACAAAAAATTGGCTTTTGTGACCTGCAAGGAAGTCACACTTCGAGCACCGTAGGAAGTGGACCATATTTCAGTGGCTAAGCTCCACTGCTCAGGACCTGTGATGGATAAGATGGTAGCCACAGATGAAACCCATAAAGACCGAGAGAGCAATTTCACACCCCAAACCCTTCAGAACTGTTTGTCACGGGGTAAAACCCCAGGTAAATTCAACATCCTGGCGTTCATTAATAGATGGGAACAGTGTGAGGGCTTTAAGTGCACCATCTGTAATGAGATGGTGGGGCGGATTTAAAATAAGGAAAGAAAGGAGACGTAAATGTACCGTACTCTCCTCGGTCTAGACTTGCTCCCACTCCCCAGCCAAAGCGTGTACTCAAGAGCAATAATGCAACCGACCCTGCTACTTCAAGGAAGAGTACCAAAACTAAATAAGCCACCAGAGGACGTTCCCTAAATAAAATAATGTTGCTATAATATGTGCAGATATTATTTAAAGTCCCAGTTGGAAACCAATAACATTGACAGATTAATATAAAGGTGCTTACAGATACATGCAGTAGTTATGGCTATTATCCTATGAGCAAGTCATCAGTAACTTCTCTCTTCTTTTTGCATTTTTCTCTTATTTTTCCCTTTAAAATATTTCAAATGAATATATACACACACACGCACACACATACATATATATATACATACATATATATACATATATATATATATAAACATGCATTTAAACCAAATGTTACAATCTTTCAATTTTTAGTGATTTTCCTGCTTGGAACATGAAGCTGCTATAGTATTCCTTTCAGGAAGAAATCCTTGTATTCAGGCCAAACTTTTCATCATCTAGTTTTCTAATGACACTGAATTAATGGGGATAATTACTGGCCCACGTTCAAAGTCAGTCGCTCTAATTTAAAACACAGGAATTATTTAATTAAGTTGCTTTCCACACTAACGATTATTTTGATGCTTTTGTGACTCACTGGAGGTAAACAGCAAATTAGAAGGAATCAAACGTCTGAAAACCTCTTTGTGGACACTGTCAGTACAATTGTCTCAGATGACATGCATAACTCAATATACATGTACGCGTACACATGTACAGAACACCCAAAATCTCAGCCAGATCCTAAAGCTTATTTTCAGAGTTATGAGTCTTACATACAGCATAAAAGCAACACATATTGGGAAAAGATTAACTTCCTTTTGTAGCAACCATAATTCTCTCTGAAAAGCTAAGGGTTTTTTAAAACGGCATTCATTCATACATTGTGCTTGCTACCTTATTTTGACAAATATTAAACTCGAAAATATAAACCCAAGTGGCTTGATTATTATGAAATGCCAAACCATAACTCACCCATCAGGCTTGTATGAAGAAGCAGGGTTTCCAAGAAGCAGAGGCAGATGGGGGAGGGACAGGCAGCCTCTCCCTCCTGCAGGCACCTGCAGACTTAGTTTACAAATATTTACTTGTTTCCATTTGTCCTGATATAATGTTGCAAAAGCAGTGCTTTATGAAAGATGACTGTGGAAAGAAAGATGAAATCCTTTATCTGCTAATGTCCTAATATGCTAAGTTCCTTTTCAATTTTTTTAATCATACATGTTAACGCAGATCGCAAATGAGAAAAGTCGACAGAAATATTCCAATACCCCAAACAATGACTTGGCTCCCTCTTCCTTCTATGCCTCTCCTTGATTTCCCCTTATTTTTCATTGTGTCACACACACAAATGATTGTTAATATCCTTTCTGCAAATGGACTCCTAGCTACATTTCTCTTCGGCTAATAGCTTAGAGTAGGCAGGCATGCAACCATAAAAATATAATCTTTAATCTTAAGGACTTCCTGTCCAGGAAGGCAGCAAGGCAGACCAAGTGGCACCAAGCAAACAGCGTGACCCGCAGTGGCTCCCACCGTGAATAAACACCCCTGATTAAGAGCTACATTCTGCTAGCAATGTTCTCCATGGCCCAGCAGCCAAAACAGCCATCTTGCATACCCCAAAATGCCACTCCCCATACGCCGTGTCTCCCCCAACCCCCAGAATGAAATGAAGGTTGTTCACAGGGTGAGGGACTGGAGTGTTGCACATCCCTGCTGGGCTAAAGATGCGCAGTCATTCTGTGGCATCCTCCCCTCGTGCCCCTGGAGACAAGTCTCCAGTGGGAATGAGCCAGCAATAATTTAACCCATCTGCTGTTTTCTTCTTTATATCCCAGTGTCCTGACCCTTTAACTTCCATGCCCTTCTTCAGGCTCTGGACATAGCCTTGTCTACTCCACAGCTCCAACAGCCCAGCTCACGTGGCCTCCCATGCCTAGTGAGGGAGATTTGAAACCACACAAATGCAGGATTCCCCTCTCTCCTCAGCTCCTAGCTCCGGAGTCCCTCCTTTGCCCAGGAGAACCAAGAGCTCCTCTGGAAAAGGAGAGAAGTTGAGAATCTGCTCAGTTCCTTATATATCTTATCCCCAGCCTCCCCAGGTTCCATGAACAAATCCAGCACACACACACTGCTCTGGATACACCTCCTTTCTGTTCACGGAGCTCTCACTTGCTCCTTGATAGAAAGACACAGTACCCTTCAACTGAGGAACTATAGGAAGAGGTTATTAGAAATGGAGAGATTCACAGAGTTTTTTTTTCTTAATACTTGCTGAGTATGGAGGGCTGGGAAATACACTTATGTGTAAAGAAACATATGAACAGTTTTCCAGATAAATTTGTAGTGCTTTAGAAGGACGTAGTGAACCCCATTTTTGCCCTTCTTTGGGAAGTGTAGCAAGTTATATTAGAAAGAAAACAAGGTAACAGAAAATGGCTGTTGAGGAAAGAGCATCTGGAAGTGTCTCATGTTGATCTGACCAAGAAGCACAAGAAAGACAGTGCATCTACAGACCTTCACACTGTGATCCAGGAGCAGTGGTGAGAATGCAGGCTCCCAGCTTCCAACTCAAATCAGCTACAACGAGAAACTTTCCATAGCATCAGAAACCCACGTGATTCTGTTAGTTCAGAATCCTTCCCTTACTTCCGGGATGAACCCAACGTGCGTGATGAGAAATCTAAACCCACTGCTTCCTTTTCAATGCTGTCCTTTTCAGAGTTCTGTTTCTCTACCTTTTCAAACCATTCGGCGTGAAGAGTAGATTGTAAAGGCTTCCCAGATGTCTCAGTAGCCAGTTAAGTATGTGGTAATCAGTGAACACCAAGACAGCTGAAGTAAAGACAATACCACGTGGTCTGTCCTGAAAACATGGACACGGGTAACATCATGCAGGCCAAGCAGGTTTAGAAATTTATGGGCTGGAGGGTTGACTCAGCAGTTAAGAGCATTGATTGTTCTTCCAATCCCAGTTCGTTTCCCAGGACACATATAGCAGCTCATCGTTGTCTGTAACTACAGGGGACCTGAGACATACAATTAAATCTGTCTAGGATGGCTATGTGCTAGAACAACCAAAAAAATCCTCTTTAAAATGTATCTGATCTAAAAAGATAATTCTAAAGTTTGAGAAAAGTGGGGGAGAGTACATTGGATAGAAGGTAGGGTTGAAAGTCTTGCTTCTCAGCCCAGGGCCAGTTTTCCCAATGCACTTCCCTCCTGGGGGCCTTGCCTTGCTCTGAGCATCTTTGATAGGGTCCTCAGGACCTGAAGCAGACCCCGACAACAACACTGGCTCTGTGCATTGAGCCCTGGCCCTATCGTCCCACAGAAACTCCTTCCATTGGCCTGGGGTGAAGAAAAGAGGCTAAGATAGACTTCCAGCAACAAGAGTTCTGATTCAAACCAGGCCTCTGTCTTGCCTGCATGATGGACCATTCACGATCACCACCTTTCACTTGGGCCTCCATTTCTTGCTTGAGAGGGGGCCGAAAAAAGTTACTGGTGGCCCAAAGGATTCATTAAGTACTTTTACAAATCGAAGAAGTTGGTTCTAGGAGGCACGCACACACATGGTCTCTCTTCACGATGGTCAAATATCTTGCCATCACTTGCCCAAGTTACTTGTGAACAGATGGGGCCACCAGGTTCAACAAAGGGATGGAGGGTGCTCTTTGTTCTCCTGCTCTTCAGTCTTCTGAGAACTGGAGTTAATAAATAAAAATACATAGGCTGTCTAGAGCGCTGACATCAGTACCACAGATTCCTACACACAAGATTGGCAGGGACTGCATCCCACATCCCAGCACTGCTTGAATTATTCACACAGGGACCCATCTCTGTCAGATGTTTTTCCCAACAAAGACCATCTTCTCTTGTGCTCTGGATGCATCAGCTCATGCTCGAGACTCCCTGCTGACTGTGCAGATACCTGGCCTGTTGGCTAGGTGGTTCAGCCCTGGAGTCACAGCCTGAGCCTCCTATAACATGATTCTACAGAAATCACACATCTGGTCCCTCTGATTTTTCTCTTGCTACTCTAATTTTTCTCATTTCTACAGTGGTAATCACAACATTCCAACAGAAAAGGTTAGAAAGGTTAGGAAACAAAAAGGCATGATAGCTTAATGTGACCTGTATTTTATCGGAATCCACAAGTAAGACAGCTCTAATGCAGGACAGGATCCCAGAGAGAGGCTCAGAGAGCACCACAGACCTGCAGCTGGCTCTTACACACTCCCCTTAAAGGACCAGAGCACTGACTTGAAGAGATGGCCACCGTGGGAGAACCCTCAATGTTTATGATGTACTCAGTGTTTAGAATCCTTCCTGTTTTCCACCAGTTAGCTTCTTTTCAAACATTTGGAAACTGACAGACAGACACCCATTTTGTTATCAAATAGCTTTGTTACAAGATCTTCTTTACCTCTGGCTGTTCATCTGTACCCACTGTCAGACAATTAGGGCAAATGCTGTAAGATCAGGGAACTGGAAAAAGTGTGTTGTTTTATGCCTAGCCGTATCTCTTTCTAAAACACTCATCCAGTTCTGGGGTCCAGGGGTGGGGGTTTGGGCACGTGCTCCTTTCATGCACAGCTCGTGGCAGCACTCCAGACTGCACAGTAACCTGCTCGGAGTGACAAAGGACCCAGTGACTTTGTCAGAAGAGAGTGGACTCAGGATGCCGTTCCTGCCCAGTGATTCTGACCTGGCACCATCCTGTCATGATGATAAATTGTATGTACAATTTATAGGTGGGGCAGATGGGAGACTGTAGGTTATTAAAATCTAAGCCAGTTTCTGGAACAAAAAGAGAATTGCTTATCTCCCAATGAAACATAGATTTTCTTTTTACAAAGGAAAGTCTGGATACCCAATTTTAGTAACGAGAGCAAGTACGCAAGAGACAACCGAACTCTTAATACAAGCCACAGCAGATTCTAATGGTATCAAGAAGACAAATTGTTCGTCCGTTCCCCAAGTTCGCCGAACACTTACTAGCCTCCAGCAAAGCAAAGGTTTGCAAGGAAATAAATAAATGCGTAGCATTTCCTACCCATTGAACAATTTGTGGGCGATATGGTGTGTGGCTTGAGTCCCAACACTCCAGCAAGGTGTCTTAACATGTACGCTACAAAAACAAGGACACATTTTAGCTTTGAAAAAACTAATTACGGTTTAATGGCAAACGCACAAGTATTCTAATCTAGATTTCATAAAACTAAGCTCACCAGTTGGGAAAGTTAATAGAAAATGTGAAATTCAATGTTTGTTGTTCCTTGGGTTTTATTCCAGATACAACTAAACCAAAACCGAGGGTTCCCAGACATAATTTTAGCAATCTATTCTTTTGTTCCTAACTCAGACATTAGAGATTGAGATCCAAGCAACAGTATAGAAACTTCTAGAAAATGATTGCTAGTAACTGAAAAGCCGTCATCTTGGCTTGAAGCTCTACCCTGGCCATCAGACTCCCTGTGTAAAGATGAATGGTGTGGCTCAGTCCCATTGTCTAAATGAGCTCCAGGAAAGCTACACCAAGAAATTAGCAAATTTCCCGCACATGCTGGGTCCTTGTCATCCACGGCCCCTTTGCCTTCATAACGTTCCTGATGGCTCCGCTCAACCATGAATAAACCTGTGGCTCAGGCGAGAGCCTGTGCCCAGTGTCACACTGATATCGAGTAGCAAGACTGAGCCTAGAACTCATGTTTCGCTGGGCCCCAAATGTCCTTCTCATTTTATTGCACCTCGGTGTTTTCCAGGGGACCTTGGCTCTCCACCAGGGCCAGAGCACAGCCCAGGCCTCTGCCACGCCTTTAGAAGGGCATGACGAGTCCGCTTAATGATGACATAGGTTTTTCCTCAGTGAGTGACAGTTCGAGTGTTTCGTTTCCAGAAACTTTTAACAGTGAATTCCCCATGGAGTAGCACTTGCCAGAACTTCCAAAGAAATGATTGAAGGGTCGATTTAAGGGCAATTGATTTATATAAACTTACAGATCTTTCTAAATTCTATTTCCAAAATCATATCAAAAGTCCAAGCAGCCAAATTATATCGTCTTCACTCTCTTGTGGAAACGTGATCATATGCATTGAAACTTAACGTAGTTTAGGGGATGGCATACACAGAATTCGTTAGACATATTCGCTCACTAAACATCCTGCATCTAAATGGATGAGCCATCTCTCTGGCCCTCCTGAGCCCTGCATCGAAAATCTCGGGTTGAGTCACAGCAGCAGGGTCCCTACCCTAGTGTTTACAATTGCAGTGCTGATGGGATGGTACAGGTTAAGGGTCCACACTGCCCTTTCAGAGGACCTGCGTTTAGTTCACAGTACCCACTTTGAGGGTGAACACAGCGGCCTGTGACGCCAGCTCAAGACTGATCTGATCTGACTCCTCCAGCCTCCAAGGCATCTTCACTCAGTTGCTTACTCACCCTTGCCCCCCCACCCGCACATACACACACACATAATTTAAAGTAATAAATCCAAATCTTCAAAAATTCACAATCATTTGTTTCAAAATGTGAACAATAATCCCACACAGATTGCAAGCCCAATAGATGCCACGCAGCAGGAAAGCATGATACTCTGTAGACAGGCGATAACGGGACTTGACCGTGACAGGGAACTCTCCTGAAAGACGGTGGTTAAGACAGTCTAAGAGAATGTAGTTTCGCTACAATCCATAGATGAGGCATGTTTCATAGAATTAAGGCAATTAAAAATGTCTCCCAGCCCATGTGCGGTGACATATGGCCTGTCGTCAGCACTGGCGAGGCTACGGCGGCAGGAAGGCTGCCACTAGTTAAAGGCCAGCCTTAGAGGTAGTGAGAACTGATCTAAATAAAAAACAAACAAACAAATAAATACTTTTAAAAGTTCAAGCATGGTGGCACAAACTTGTAATTCCAGCACCTGGGAGGTAGGGCCAGGAGGACCTAAATTTCAACATTACTTCCAGCTATCTGTAAAAGAGTTTGGGGTCACCTGGGCTAGGTGAGACTTTATTCCAAAAATCACCAAGAAAGGGGCTAGAGAGATGGCTCAGTGGTGAGGAGAAGCCAGGGCTCTTGCAAAGGAACCAGGCTGGAGTCCCAGAACCCACAAATAGCTCATGACCTACAACCATCCATGACTCAAGGTCCAGGGAATCCAACGTCCTCTTCTGGCCTCCACAGACACCAGGCACACACATGGTACACAGACATACATGCAAGCCAAATGCCCATACACATAAAATAAATAATTTTAAAACAATAACAAGAATTAAGAAAGACTTTACTACTTTATTGTCTCCTTTTGCCTCACTTAACAACAAGATGAGTTCTCACTAACACAACGCCACCTGGAGCTGAACCTCCTGGAGCTGAACACACGGCTGCCTGACGCTGTGGATGGTGTCTGCCCCTCTTTACTTTGTGTTTCCCTCCCACTGTCTTGGTTACACTTTTCATATGATTTAAGGATTGATCCGCTTTGCATGTTTTCATGAATGAATAAGTGAAAAAAAATCTATAATTAACAAACACTTTTCATTGTCACCGATTGCTTAGGTTTCTTCCTCCTTCTGGCTCTAACCCTGCTTGAACCACAACACAAATACTGCGGACTCTTTTTGATTTTCGAGACTATTTCAAAGACGCCTGAACGGCTGACTTCCTAGGAAACCCCAGGGCAGTAAACAGTTTTTGAACTGTCAAGACAAATGATCCTCAGACACCTTTAGGAGAGAGAGTAAAATTTCACAAGGTTCCGCCTTTTCCTCTTCCGTTCCTACCCCATACCAAGAGGGATGGAATATAGAGTACAAACACCTATCCTTTCAATCAGCATTCAAAGCCAACCGCTGATTTATAGCTCACCCAGGCTGTCCTAGGCAGTAAGGAATGGTGGAAGTGGGGTGAAGGAGGCCTGTGAAGGGTGTGGAACCCTGGCAGAAGATGGAGAGTGTGGTGAGACAGAGACATCCACATGGGCACCGTCTCACAGAGTGAACCTGACCACAGCCAGGGCAGGAGAAGGCGCTGCGAGCCAAGCTGCTCGGGTCCCAAGGGTCAGACGCATTGTTGGAGAGCTGCCTCCTGCACACGCAGGGGACATAGGAGATGTACCGTCTGTCTGTACATGATCTACTCCTATGGAGGGAATTTTTTAGTTACCTAGTAACAACCCTTCTGAGTTTTTTTTCTCACGACTCATCTTATTTTTTATACCTCAGCCTTAAAAACAACTCTGACATCCTTACCCAGTGACCTTCTGTCGACTTTATGAGACTTGCTGATTAAAGGAAAAAAATCTTTTTTCCTTACAAAACATTTGCTGTGCTTTGTAGATACTGCGTTTTAAAACTCAATTCCCAAATCAGAAGGGGGGGAAATGTGTGATTTTTTTCCAGTCTTCTTTGACATTAAAGATATTCCTATAAAAGTCAAAGGTTCTCTGGAAAAGACCAGAGAAATTTGAACAGCTGCCACCTACCTAATTCCTCACATTCTCCAGCTAGCTTGTTAAGATTGCATTTAGCCACTGAGGTAGGCATTAAGAATCTGCTCTCTTTCATCTAGAGAACAGGAAGGAGACACCATCAATGAGCGCTTTTGACACGGGTAAAATTCTGCTTTTGCAGAATTGCTTGGAGCTCTTTTATTCAGGCAGGTTGCCCACATTCCAATCAATCTTTATTGTGTCACACACACACAGAAAGGGCCTGTGATGCCTCTCCTTCAATTTATGCCCTGAGTGTACACACAGCTAAAACTAACCAGTCTCAACAATGTACCCGGCCTCGCCGATCATCTACCGTCTTCTCTGCACCACTAATTTATCTCATGCAGATCTTCCTCTTTGCGGGACAGTTTGAAAACTGAAAAGCGAAACCAGTACTCTTTGTCCTTTGTTGACTAAATGTTTGAAAAATGAGCTGACCAGATTATACTCATATTTAGTTTAGAACATAGCAATGTCTTCTTTGGTTCACTGAATTTTTTTTCAAACAGTGTTAAATAAAGGAGCCAGTCCACCCTGAACCTGCCCAGGAGCTGAGATTCAGCAGCTCTGGGTGAGAGTTCTTTCCAGGACCATCACAGCTATCTTCAGATCAGTTAGCACAGCTGTAAGATGACCAGAGGAGGGTCCATCCTTTTTATAACAGCGGAACTCATCTCCTTTCTTTTGGGTCCATGTGCCTTTCTCTTTTTAAGGGTTATTCTTACTTACAAATGTAAATGTATTGTGTCATTTCAATGGAGGTAAAAGAAATGTCAAGGTGTTTTTTCAGAGGTTAAAACTGCTCTCTAATCCCCTACCACAAACCAGAACACAACACAGATGAACAACCAAACCAGCCCCCATATCTGAGTAGATGATGACTTGATGTCCCAGAAAGGCTGGTGACCTCTACAGATCAAGACTCAGTGCCCATTTTTGGGATACAGGAAAATGGTCTTGAGATATCCATCCCTTCAGCATTTTTAAGCTTGTGTGCTAAGGATGAGTATTAGTCTTTCTAACTCTTTGGATTTCTCTCAGGAAGACCTGATTGTCATCTGTTTCAGAAAGTCGGGTCTATCTAGTGAGCCGTGCTTCTTGTCAATGCTGTGGTCTTTATGAACATGTTTCCAGTGTCCTGAAGATAGATCCACACCATTAGAGCAGGGGAATGGAGGCACAGGCAGGGCCCAAGTTAGGAAAGCCGTGGGCCAGCTAAGAAAAAGCTGGGATGTACCTTTGGGGTCATCAAACAGGAAGAACAATGCCAGGAGAAGGCATCAGAGAACTGAGCACACTCACTGTTGAGTTTCCTTGAGTTTCTCCACAGGGTGATATGGTATTGCCTTCCCAAGAGAATGCAACCCATCTGAGACAAACAAAAGTTACTGTTTGGAAAGAAAATATCCAAACAGAGAAAATAAACCCAGAAAGGTATGGTGATCAATGAAGACAGAGTAGCAGTGAGTAGCCAAGTTCAAGAAGTGGCACGGACAACCTGATGTCCCATATGGGAAGCAGGGTCCCATTTCCACTGCTGTGGGAGCACCTCTTCACCAAGGAGAAGTATCAGAATTAAAGACTCTAACAAGCCCAGGGTTACCTGGATCAGGAACCCCCTCTCCCCATCCTGTGTCAATCTTCCTCAAACCTTTCCAGCCTCTTTTGTTTAAGTACATACTTTAGCACCAAACCTTTTAAATAATGATGGCATAAATATTTTTAAAGCATCAGCCTCTCTGAAGTGGAGTTTCCAAGAGAGGTTCCAGTGGTTCTGCCTTGGCAACCATCGTTTGTGATTCACTGTTCCCTTGCCAGGTGTCATTACCAGGCCCGCCCAGTGTCGTTTTTCTGTCAAACCTCAAGCCGTCTACAATGATGAGGAGGCAAAGAAGGGAGGTTACCCTGAGGACAGCTGCCAGTTCATCACATGTGGTTATTAATGTTTGTCTTATAGTTCACTTGGAACGACCTCCAAAAAACTCAAAGCTTAAAAACTATGCCCTAGTGGAATTAAGATAAATAATGTGTACCCTGTGAGTGCCTGGTTTTCATACAAGGTTCAACATGTGCACTTGTCTATATGTGAGTCTGTGTTGGTGTGTGTATCTTACATGTGTCTTATATGCTTGTATGTGTATTTTTGCGGGTCTGTGTGTCTGTGAGCATCTGTCTGTGTGTGTCTTTGTGCATATGTGCGCTCAGGACCATAGAGTGCAGACAGAGAACGGCAGGAGGGACAGACACGGATATCAGTCCTTCTTCATCTTTTAATGAGTCAGGAAGCATCTGGCAAGCCCAAGACTGGAGAAAGCAGAGTCCATTGCATCTGTGGATGGAAAAACTTGCCAAGGCTGGTGGGGAGCAGATGCTGGCTATATCCGAGGAATGGATTTGAGCATACATACAATCTTTTTTCAAAAGAAACACAGAAGGAACTTATAATGCTCGGTGGTTAAGAGCATTTACTGTTCTTTCAAATGACCCCAGTTTGATCTCTAGTAACCAAGTGAAACAGCCTACAACAGCTTGTAAATCCAGCTCCAGAGTATCTGATGCCTCCTTCTGGTCCTCGGAGGCACCCATACTGGCATGTACACAAACACACACACACACACACACACACAGAGAGAGAGAGAGAGAGAGAGAGNACACACACACACACACACACACACACACACAGAGAGAGAGAGAGAATTTTTCAAAAAGAAAAGAGAGAAGGGGGATAAACAAACAAGCAGTACAGCCAACCAACAGCAGGTAACACGGAGGAACACGTTTTCTAGAACGAAAGCAAACCGAGACAATGGAGTTCTGTGGCTGCTGCCTCCAGCAGGGATAGGTGTGCTTTTGTGTGGTGTGTGCTAGCCTATGACTGTGGTTTGCGAGGTAGCACACCCCCCTGTTCCCCGTTTCTCTTCCTGCCAGTCCTCCGTGTCTGCATCGCTTGCACAGACAGCATTTTTAAAAATGTGTAACAGTTTGGCGCACGCCATTTTTGTGGAGTCATTGTATCCTCTTTCAATTTCTGTGTGCTAGCAGGACAACAGGGTAACCCAGTGGTAAAGAACTTGGGAATCATTGGGGGGTTCAGCAAGTTGGAAGGAACAGTGTGGAAATAAACCAGCTTAATTTAAATTTGAAAGAAAAGGTACTGCTGGGCTTCTGGAAAAATCCAGCAGTCAGACAACCAAGTCTGATCAGAAAGTATGGCAGGTTGGCTTAACAAAAGGTTGGCGGACATGGTTTGAATAGTTCTTCTCAGCTTCAAAGCCACAGGCATTTTTGCTAAGTATGTTTTCAAAGAGAATATGCGAACACAAAAATAAGATGCCAATCGCTCCTGAGAGTGCTGGCATATCTCAAAAAAAAAAGAAAAAAAAAGTGTTTCAAGGTTTTTTGCTTTTGCTTTTACATTTGCTTTTTGTCCTTAAAAGCCGTCATGTGCTTTATGGCTCTCGAAGGGTGAGAACTTGAAGCTGCTCCCTCTTATGCTGAGCTGTCTGCACTTAACTGAGTATTTTCAGGGGGGTGGGAGGGCCTTTTGTTACTTCCACGTCAGTTTCAACTCTAAAATTTCAGGATCAAATGGAACAGTAGGGATTCCTCTGTGTGGTTGGTGGAAATCAGTGCACAGACCTGGGCTGCAGATATGGTTTCTAATGGGCTGTAAAGAAAAGATGGGAAACACACTCTCCTCCAACATGGATAGTGTCTATTTAGGAAAAGTGGCACTTGTTATTCTTCCGAAGACAGAAATGAAATGTCAGAAGTGGCGGTGTGTTTGTAGAGTAGGGCTGCTGCTCTTGATAAAGTGTTGTGGTTTGGTTCCTGTTTACCTCATTATGGGGAAACAAGGCCACTGTGAAGCCTGGACAGCTGTCTTCATCACAGTTTCTGATGAAGCGGTGCTGCTTCCCGCTCCGAACTAAAAGAAATGGACATGCCGTGATTGCACGCAGCACTGCCATGGCCATGTCTGCTCATGACCAGTCAAGCTTGGGTTAATGACAAACGTCGTTTCCACCTTCCTGTCCCCCTTCAAACAGTATTGAATTCCTTATTCTTCCGCCAGTTGACCGTACACCTTTGTCTCTTGCCTGGATGCCATTTGTTTTTCTCTTTCCTTTCTCTCACGAATAAGAACGCGTTCACTTTTCAGCGCTAACTGCTTTGACTTCTCCTTGTGCCTCTTTCTCTGCGTTTCCACAGCAGTTTATAGACACACCCATCCTTCTAAGGATAGTGGGGTTATCAGAACTAGATGTAGGTGTCTAAGATTACGGGGCTGGAATTATGGTTTTATTTATTTATTTATTTAAAAGGAGAGTCCTGAACTCTCATTTGGACATCCCTAGTGTCACAGAACAGATGCAAAGCTGTCACTTAGCATGTATGTTGGACAAATGGTTGGACGGGCAGTGACTGAATCATTTCTCCGAAGCAGTGCTGTTTAATCCATCTTATTCCAGACCCGAGCCACAATAATACGGTCTTACAGGATTCCAGTGCAGCAGGCAAGAACAGTCACCTCAAGGGAAACCAAGCTAAGCTAACAGGCTTCGGAAAGACTTTCCAACTCTGACTTCCATTGCTACCGATGCGAACCTTCTCCCCTGTTCATTTACCCACGCATGATGCAAAATACAAGGAAAATGATGGAGTTGGCACACTATTGGGTCACATTTGCAGCTGTATCCTCCATATTGGTGAATCAGATGAGAGAACTGTACTGCAAAAGCTTCCTCTACAACCAGGCACCAGGCACTTTTTGTTTCAAACAACAAGCGTTATTAAGATCCATTCTTCCTGCCTCTTGCATCTAGCCTATCCCAATGCACTGAGTGACGATATTGGTTTTTGGTTGGTTGTGGAAGAGTCAATCTGACATTGACCCTGGTCGTCTCTGTGAACCACATTCTTCCAGGTCAGCCGTAATTTTCAACATGACGTATTTCAGTGGCATCTCCTTAGGAAGCAGATTTTGACACTGTACAGGAAAAGACTGTTTGCTACAAAGACAGCTCCTCTGCCATTCCTGAGAGAAAGGCAGTCCCAAACGAGTTAAACTCTGTAAGTTCTGTCCCAAGATAAGAACCAGTCAGTCTGCACATTTACAAGCCCAACAGGCATCTCACAGCACTGTGACTACACCAGCCCCCACCTCAGATTCTCTGCTGAGGCCATAGAGATAAGAATGGCCATTAAAGCATATTTAGCCAGAAGCCTCTTCCCATGGAGATGGAGCAGCGGTCTCAAAGCTTCGCTATCCTCACTGCACAGAGAAATTCTAGTTTCTATATTGGGAGATGAACTCTGCCTTCAACTATTTACTCACTGAATTGTTCATGTGATTCTCCGTACAAGGTAATGCAGCTTCTTGGGGGTCCTCCAGAGGTACATTCATAAAAATTAACATAAAGACATTGGGAATGTTTAGAACAGGCCCTGGTGTAAGAACAGCCTAGCAACTCACACCTCACTTGGGCTGCATCAGTGATGGCTAAAGTAAGTCCTAAGCGCCAAGCCCTAAGCCCTTTTCCTGTGCTTGCTCAGGGGAGCAAGGAAACATTTTCGTTGTGTAAGTGGTGCACAGTTTTTTGCTTTCAAAAGATCGCGATATTGGTAAACTGTCAGGGTCATGGAGGGATGTTCACCAGTCAATCATCATAAAGACAAATGGCAGACTCGCTACTTCACACAGGGCCAGAGGAAAGTGTTTTATCTGTCGGAAGCCACATCCATTAGCTCAGCGCGGTCATGGGTTCCATTCTGATTCCTGCATAAGAAACGTGACTGCCCAGCATCCTGGCTCTTTTATCTCCGAAATGTTCCCAGGGTTAAAAAAGAAGAGAAATAAAGTTCTTAGCAGCAAATCATAGCTACTCAGATAAGCTGAACAGGCTTCCTAGAGAAGATCGCACTTGAGCTCAGTCCGAAAGAATGAGGGGAGCCGGATAAGCAGGGGCGGGGCGTCGGCAGGCTCCTTTGTGAGTCGGAGGGAACAAAGCCAGTCTGTCGGTCTTGCTCAAAATGCAAAGCCTAAAACATTTACCTTAATTACATTTAAAACATTGAAAAGTTCATCAGCCCCCGCTTCCCCACCATGAAGCAATACCGGTTCATCTGCAGGTACAATGAAGGAAGTGCGCTCCCCACCTGGAGGACTAATTACTCTAGCCAAGGAGTTCTGGCCTCAGCATGAGTGCTACCACCAGGGGGAAGCTCTCCGCAGCTCCTCTCTGCAGACTGTGTGAGGATTAACCAATCAATTTGAAACACCTTGTAAAAACATGTCAGGCTTACTAATGCTTTCCCGCTTTAGTTCCTGTTCAATCTACATTTTTCTGGTGATGGGTTTTAAGCGGCACGTCCAACCGTGGCATGCTGACCCAGGACTCCAAATTTTGTCCAGCTTGCTTGTTTTGTATCATGTTATGACTTCAAAAGCAGCAGAAACCAGGCCTCTAAATTCTACCTAAGCAAGGAACTTACGTTAACAAAATTTCAGCAAGATTTAGAATCACACTGAGAATTCAAACATGTTGTTCACTAATTTTCATGTCCAGAAGAGCCTGTGTGGGGTCTCTCTCTCTCTCTCTCTCTCTCTCTCTCTCTCTCTCTCTCTCTCTGTGTGTGTGTATGTGTGTGTGTCTCTGTGTCTCTCTCTGTCTCTCTTTCACACACACAGACACAAACACACAGGCATACACACACAGTTATACACCCTTTTCTTTTACAAAACTATAAGCCGTCATGTTTGTTTGCCCTATCAGCACCTGCAGCTCTGGCTCCAGAGAAAGCTGAGCTCATTAGAACAAATAAATCCCAAGAGCTTCTTCCCCTGAGAAATTAGGAACCCACTGCAAGGGTCTCCTTCCCTACACCCTGCAAAGAGAGCGCTTCCCACTAAAAATCACCTGTACACAGCAGATGGGGCCTCATCCCAAAGAGTCAGTGAACTAGCCAGGGAAGTGGGAAGCCAAGATGGAGAGTGTTGGGCAAATATTTGCTTTTGCCCAACTGTGCCCACTTCCGGTTACCGAGAGACAGACTTAGACAGGTTTGCATTTCTGCTGATTTTTGGTGCTAGGAGTGAAGTAAATTAGTCAGTTCCGTGTTGGGAGCTGAAGAAATGGCTCAGTGGTTAAGAGCACTGGTTGCTCTTTCAGATAACCTGGGTTTAATTCCCAGCACCCATAGGGCGGCTCACAACCATCTGTACCTCTAGATCCAGGGGATCTGATGCCCAATTCTGGCCTCCACAGGCACTTCTCAAATGTGTTGCATAGACACCCATGCAGGCAAACATTCATACACAGAAAATAAAAATTAGAAAATCTTTAAAAATACCATTATTAAGGAGTGAATGGTAATGCCTCCTTAAAAAAAACAAAAACAAAAACAAATGAACAACCAAAAAAAAAATCTTACATGGATCCTTAAGACACAGCTCAACAGTTGGGACCGTATATACCATACTTGCAGAAGACCCAAGTTCAGTCCCAGCACTCGTGTGGGGCAGCTCACAGGAATCCAACACCGAAACTAAGAGAGCAGTGGTAACTTGGTAACCTGTGGTGCTACACATGGCAGGTGGCTAGGGGCAGACTGTCTTCACTGTCCCTCAGCAGAACGCAGACAAGGGGGTATGTTGGTATTTTGTCATTTAAATGTAATCCCTTCCGGACTCATTTCCTTCTAGCCGTTAGCAAAAGCATCATCCAGTGAACGGTGATTGGATACAAAACCATGAAATCGTTTGATTTATAGAACTGTGTGCAGGCAACTGACCAAAATGTAGAGGAAAAACTAACCTTGGGGTACCCAGTACCAGATATCAAAACAATATAGTCACCTAAATAAGACATGAATGATGGTGACACTAACACATGCTAACATGGAAGGGGGATATTACATGCTAACATGGAAGGAGGGATATCACATGCTAACATGGGAGGGGGGATGTCACATGCTAACATGGAAGGAAGGATAACACATGCTAACATGGGAGGGGGATATCACATGCTAACATGGAAGGGGGAATATTACATGCTAACATGGAAGGAAGGATAACACATGCTAACATGGGAGGGGGGATGTCACATGCTAACATGGAAGGGGGAATATCACATGCTAACATGGAAGGAAGGCTATCACATGCTAACATGGAAGGAGGGATATCACATGCTAACATGGGAGGGGGGATGTCACATGCTAACATGGAAGGGGGAATATCACATGCTAACATGGAAGGAAGGATAACACATGCTAACATGGGAGGGGGATATCACATGCTAACATGGAAGGGGGAATATTACATGCTAACATGGAAGGAAGGCTATCACATGCTAACATGGAAGGAAGGATATCACAAGGCCAATTGGCCACTAAGGAATCCTGGGAGCAGGTGGAATAGTCTTCCCCAGGGAGGAGTCCCATAACTGCCTAGTGTCAAATGGTCAGCTCTGAAATCTTGTACATGAAGCAACACTGAATAGACTTGGCAGGTCATTGAACAATAACAGAGAAAGAAAGCAACGGATTTGGAAGGGAGGAGAGGGATGGAGGGCAGCAGAGGGAGGAAAGGGGAGGAGAAATGATACAATCATAGTTTAATTAAAAAATAATTAAATTCTTAAGAGCTTTGCACATGGAGACCGTAGAGACAGCTTTATGGACACATCAGAGACCTGAAATGATTTTTAGACAAAAATCTCAGAGTAAGATCCAGCCCTAGTGTGAAGGCAGAAAGCAAAGCCACGAGGCTGCCGAGGGGGAATTCCACCTCAGAGATTTAGAGTGGTGGGGACGAGCTGGTAGGGACCTGAAGTCCAGACCCAAGCTGTGATCAAAGTCTTGGGTGTGGAAGATAGCTCTCTGCTCCAGCAGGGTCAGGTCTGTTCTCTGAAGGGCTTTCAAAGGCAAACAAGATAAGAAGCGGCCTTTCCCGAACGCTGCAGTCCGGAGTCCTTGCACGAGAGTGGAGTGTTGGCACTTTTGAGCATCCTGGGTGGAGAGCGAGCCCAATGAGACCTGGCCATTGTGTTCCCGGGTAGAACATAAAGCATCGCTCGTGGATGTTCCCCGTGCAGAGCTGGAAGCCAGCATCCTGTTAACACTCAGGCTCCCAACTGTTCACAAAAAGCAGGGAAAATAAAGAAGGAATGGAGCCCAGAATCCTCAACTCATAAGTAGTTATGATTTATGAACTAGGGAGAAAGTGAACCAGAGCGAGAACTCATTAATTATGCTAGTTACTTAAAGGTAACCACGGCAGGAAACTTATATAGCAACTGCCTTGCAGAAAACACACTGACGTTCAATATCCAATGTTGCATCTGGAGGCTGCAAGCTGGTTGAGTCAGTAATGTACTCGTAGTACAAGTGGTAGGACCTGTCTTCCAGTATCAGAGCCTGGGCACAGAAGCCAGGCATGGTGGCATAAATCTACAATCCCAGTAGATTATGGAGCCCACTGGCAGCCAACCTACCCTGCACACTGAGCTCCGCACCAGTGAGAGACCCCATCTCAGAGAAAACAAGGCAGGCAGAGCCTGGGAAACCATACCCAGCATCGCCCTCAGGCCTCCACTGGCACACATATGTGCATGCACAGCTGGACGCATATAAACATGGTCATACATGTATAGAAATAATTGTATCTGAATCAGGTGCTGGAAAAGCCCAGTGTGGTGACTCACATGTAAATTCCCAGTGGGAGGGGAAGGGGAAAGCTTCAGGAATGCCATGAGTTCAAGGCCAGGCTGGGTTACAGTGTGTGAACCTCTGTCTCAATATGACTAATTTTTAAAAGTTAAAATTCAAAAGTAGACACTCGACTTCACGGTGTTCTTGCAATCCATCACCACCATCCTTGACTTATTATTTCTTGGTCAGATGAATTTTGAAAGGAAACATAAAGATGATCAGAACCCCAGCCTGGCAGTGAGGTTCTCTCTCTCTTCCCCTGAGCTGGCTACTGAGTTCTGCCCTGGACATTTCACCTCAGTAACAGCCAAGTACCAAGGATTAGCTGGAATGACTGATGATTGCCATCCTGAGGTCCCCAGACCACAGGGGCAGCTGTGTCTTGGCTGTCCCAGGCATGAGTAAGATATCCTGCCTCTGAGTCATATTAATAGTGTTTGTCAAGGTTACTAATTTGGCAATAAATCTGGAACTGTGAGTGGCATTTCCTCCACAGCCAGCCACACACAGAGACCCGTTTCTTTAAAGCGTACTGTACAGAGATGGTGAAAATATTTCTAACGAAAATTAGTATAACAATCAATAATTAGCAGTGTACCTCGGCTAGAACCATATTAGCCTCATTACTGATCTGACCACACATGTCGACGGGCTGCTGGACAGTGTTTCTATGTGACCACATCATCTGAATTTCAGCTGGGTGTGTAGAAACACAACATCTTCAACAGAGACCAGCATGACCTTCCTTAAGTGATCCTGACAGCTTCTTGAAGGATTCAGATTTTCATTTAAAAAATGCAGGGTGCCTCAGGGTCACCAAGTGTTTCTAGAGTATGAGGTAGGTTCTATCGCGGAGAATGAAGGTTTTATGCACACAAGAAAATCCTTTATTGCTCTTACAGTTGGAAGTATCTATGTTACACTTGATAAATGCCTATTTCTCGAGTTATCTTTGTCAATATTGTCTCACGTCCTTAAGCCTTACTTTACCTTTATCGGTGTCTTTGCTGTGTCCCTTCGTCACTTGTAGAAAGAAACTCAGTCCGTGCCTGGTTCCATGGGTCAGGATGGAGTTGATTTTCACTTGAACCTTATCATTGGTCTGGAAGGTGCAGCTAGTGTTCTGGCTTTTATCAAGTTGTTAGCTGAACCATGCATGTTGAGAGATCCAAACTGTGTTTCTGGTGCATAGAGACTGACTAGGCTATCTCCTCAAAGACAATTACAGAACCAGGCAAATGTCTGTGGTCCCCCAAGTGTCCACCTGCCCCTTAGAGGGCCAGCCTTGCGCATTTGCAAGGAGCAGGAAGGTGTCCCTGGAGAGCTGAGTGTGCAATGACACTTGGAGCTATGCTACAATAGTTCTGGGGATGGTGCACTTATTTCAAGAACATTGGGGCAGAGAATGTGTAACTGGAAGTTTCTCTTCTGTCCACCAGTTCCCAATAAACACTCAGAGACTTAATAATAATTACAAACTGTTTAGCCTATTAGCTCAGGCTTATTTTTAACTAGCTCTTACAACTTAAGTTAACCCATTTATATTAATCTATGTATTGCCACATGGCCAAGGCATTACCTCACATCTTGTTTCCCTGGCAGCTGCTCATGTCTCCTCAACTCTGCCTTATTTCTCCCTGTCTCTGTTTGGATTTCCCATCTGACTCTGCTCTGCCTGGCTATTGGTCAAGCCAGGTTCTTTATTAATGAATGATAATAAAACATATTCACAGCATACAGAAAAGGATGTGGGTCAGCGGGGTTTTTTTGGATCATAAACATTTTAATTATTATTTTTCTTTGGGAGTAAATGTTTTGAAGCGTTTAAAATTTATTATTATTTTATTTAATGTGTACTAGGGTTTGCCTGCATAGGTGTTTGTGCACCATGTGTGAGCAGTACCTGCAGAGGTCAGAAGAGAGTGTCAGATCCCCTGAAACTGGAATTATGGGTGCTTGAAGGTGCCATGTATGAGAAGTGAGTATTGAACTGAGATCTTCTGAAAGAGCAGCCAGTGCTAACTACTGAGCCATCTTCCCAGCCCCAGGAGAAAACATTGTTGAAATTGTATAGAAAAAGACAACGTGATACGATTTTGAATCCTCTCAATATGACCACAGGGTAGACTGTAACACTATAGAACACAAAGTCCTCTGGTAGAATAATGCGATTAAGCCAGGAGGATTTGCTGTCTTTGGTCTTGCTTGGCACATTATAAACATGAGCCTGTGAAATGTTATTTATACGAGCTTGGTAATCAACCCTGGTTCTTGAGCAAAGCCCTGTGCAGGAGACAGTGAATGTGGCTCAGTTATAGGCAAAGCTTCCCTTCAGGTGTTGGCTGGCTTGATCTATTCCCATACTTCAGTATTAACCATTAATTCTAAATTCCTGTTCCCTCTCATGAGTATCTGGCACATCCTTTGATGCTGTTTGATGTTTGAATAATTCAGGTATCATGTCAGAAACCTGATGGAAGCCATGAGGTTGTGCAACACCTTGACATCAAAGCTCTACTCATCCATCCAGAAAAGTGTGGGCTAAAGGTCCCCCTTCCCCTCCGTGTCTTCAAGATCACAGACAGACTAACCAGGCTGTCATCAAAGCCAATTAAAAGACTGGAGAATCTGCCCACCTCCCCTTCACTGGGGCCTTCTTCACATGCAAGAAACAGGGAGGGGGCACCGGAGACCTGTGTGTCATATTATAATTGGGCTCTGCTTTCAGTGGCTGCACCTATGTGGACCCCCTTTCTGTATTCCACATGCATGGAGGCACAGGAGATAAAGAAGAAATGACCCATCTCTACAAGGAGCCATTATCACACAGAATCCAGACAGGAGACACGCAAGAGAAAACAGAAAACAAACCATAACTAATGAATGATTAGTTGATTAATTCATGGATTTCAAAAATATGTATGTAGGACAGCCAACTAGAATAGTAATATAAAAGGAGAGGAGGCAGCTGGCAAAGGGACAGATGTCTGCCTACACAGGGGATGGGGAAGAAGAGGAAAGAGGAAAATGCAAATGGAGACGCCATGGCTATTTAAGCCATCTAGCAAGCAGCCCACCCTGCAGTGGAGAGGGAACTCACATTCAGGGCTATCCCCGCTCACCCAGGTTGTTCATCTCTCCAGCACAGGTAAGAAAGCAGGTGTCACAGCCCGGTGCATTAGGCACTGGATAGGAGATCAGGGTCCATGACAATCACCAGCACAGCACCTCAGCTGATACTGGTTCACCTGGCATGGCCAAGGTCCCCTCCACAACGAAGCATGAATGGTACGGCCCAGGTCTATCTAACTGCACCAGTACAGGCTCCGGAGGGTGGCTACACTCCAAGTATGCCATGCTGTGCTGAGGGCGGAGCAAGTCCCGATGTCTGAGAAAGATAACCTGTCGTTTTAATTAGTGCCCTTGTTCAGGCGTTCTGCACAGCTCTGGTATCTTCCTCCACTTGTTTCCCAATTAATATTCCTTCATGAGAAGGATGACAGCTGGTGATGACATGCTTGGTCACCACAGAAAGAGGAGGGTTGAGGACTGGATCCACTCAAGGGGACAGTTTTCTCAGGGTGGCTTGGGCTTTGCTCTCTTCCTCTACCCCAATTGAGCGTATGTCCTGAACACGTATTGGCACAGCTCTTCCCCTGAGCACTGGCCCTGCGGTGTTGTTCTCCATTGTACGCATTGTCTTTGAGAGGAAGGACCAAGAACCAAAAGTTCCTCCCACCTACAGAGCCCAGCAGGGGCTAGGAACTGATTGCAATGGAATAGGTATAACTAGGGAGAGGTGTGTGTGCGTGGAGGTGCTATGACCCGGGCACAATACCTTGAGGAATTGAGCCAGGCCAGGCACTAGAGGCTCCTGGATGCTTATTTGGCCTTCCAGCTTATGAACCATATGCAGTACTTGCCAGGAGTCAATTTAATGACATCGTTGCAGACTGTAACTCATTCTGTTGAAAGTGAGTCTTTACAACCAGCAATTCATTCTCTCTGTAGTAGGTTCCTTCATCTTTCTTCTTTTTGCTGTTTATACTTAAATTGTTTACAGCTATCAAGGTCAGTGTTAAGACTTTAAAAGTTTCCCCACTTAAAAAAATTCTTTCATTTTTTATATACATGTACAAGCATGAATATAAATATATATACATGGAAGCATGTATGAGCCATTCATATGGTTTTCCAGTAGATCTGTAAAACCAAAACCAGTAAGAATTTTATAGTATTTTAGAACTTGGTTAATCAATTTGTCTATTTTTCTGAATAAAATACTCATTTTCTGAGTAAAGAAATTGATAAAGCTTTAATAATAAGTAATTTTAAACTCTAAAAATAGCTAGAATCAATCACCATTCTTATTTATTCTATGGAACTTTAAAGCCAGGAATATTTATGCTTTCTATAATTACTTAAAATGAAATTAGAAGATTTGTAAATAAAAAAGTCATACTATTAAAAAGTACATTAAATCATCAGAAATGACCAAGCATGCATTGTGCATTGCTGTTTATCAGAATAAGGAAGCTGATGTGATAGAAAATCAAAATGTACCAGGCTGAAGAGATGAGCCATCAGATAAGAGCTTCCCATGCAAGCATGAAGACATGAGTTCAAATCCCTAGCACCCATATAGAAAGCCAGGTGTGGTCACACATGTGTCTGTCACCTCAGAGCTGTAAACAAAGACAGGAGGCTTCCTCATCACCAGCTCAGCTCTGGTTCAGTGTGAGACAATGCCAAAGGAATATGCAGAGAGAGTTATAGAGTAGGGCATCTATAATCTCTTCTGGCACCTGCATGCACACGCATGCACCTATGCACACACACACGCTTAAAATAGGTAGGAGGATGCTGTGGCCATCTATCTCTGAGCCTGATAATTCACATCTGACATGGGGACCAGGATTTGGGTACTTGGCACCTAGACACTGAAAACACACGGCTACTAAATGAATAAAAACTTTTTAAAAACTTATTATATCTATATGTATATGTTTATCTTTGAATGTGTTGAAATGATATTAAAGGACCCTGATATTGGCAGTGTCCTCTCTGATCGACACACGTATTATTCACACTTTTACGGGTTTTCCAGCCTTTCCAAAATGAACCCATATTGTCACCATACAATCAGCATTGTGCTCTCTCTGTTCTAAGGAAGTGACTCACGGGGTAGACGTGGGTAGACGTGGTTTAAATGCTGCTCGAAGCCTGTGAGACGGTGCTGCAGATCCACTTCCTCTGCAGGTGGAGATGTGGCTTCCAGAGGGGAAGAGGAGTGAGGTGGGCGCAGCAGGGGACCGTCCCAACCTCACGTCCCCCTTGGATCTTTTGCCCCTTCCAGACTCTCAGGGAGCCTGACACAGTTCCCACTGAAGGTGCAAATGAATAAAGCATTGGTAAAATGCTGATCACTGCATATTTAAGCTGTGTCACACAACACACAACCTTAGTACAGTGCTTAGGGTGGCGGAACCTGGCCGAACCCTGTTTTAAATTCTGGCTCTCTATTTAGGGACATCAGTCTCTGACAGATCCTAAGAATTCAGAGTACTGATAACTCTAAAGTCACCCCACACTGAACTTCCCAACACATCATGCCAACAGCGTTGCTGCGATAAAATGTTCAATGTCCTAACTCACCAAGGAAAGTCAAATGGTCTGGGGCATGGCTCTTTGAGTACCTGAGAGATATGTATACCCTTGCAAATGAGTGTCTCACAAGATTGAAGAGGTGAAGGGAAGCTTTCTCCCTAAGCTCACTTCTGTTTTAAAGGACTTCAGCTATTATGAAAATTCCTTTATGTGGAACATTGCAGCCCTTGGAGAAGCTGGCTGAAGGGATGCCTGTGTGAATGTCTGCTTTGCATGTGAAGGTGTAGTTTTACCCATTGTCTCATAAAGCCCCCAAATTATATTTGCTTTGCTTCAATAGAGTTGCAAGTGTCCAGATTTTCTAAGCTAGAGAAATATACTTCTCTATAGTCAAGGAAATTTGATTAAAAGGGATATTCCCAGAAGTTGCCTAGTATTATTATTCTCTCTCCAAGTAAAAATCAGTGAAAATACTCAAAAAAAAGCAATGAGAGCATCTTTCTTTCTCTGTGTACTTGCAAAGCGCATTCTTACCCCTAAAATTAGCTCCTGTGCCTGGGTTCCTCCCTTGAACATGGACAGAATGAGAGGCCAACAGTGGGCCTTAGACTTGGGCTTTACCACAAGAGGAGTGTGGGTCAGAGAAAAATCACCAAACACACTCCACACAATTTCAACAAAAGGGACAAAAATGTGCAGTATAATGACATGGACTTATCTCTAAACACGTACCATAATTGCAATCAGAGCCAATTTCTACTTCAAAAATCAGGCCATCATCATTCTAAGAGCCTCTCTGTAAAGAATCTACTTCAGTAAACCCTATCAAGACTGATTTCCTTGTCAAGTTTGGGTTATAAAATCTTTATTATTCTAAAACCGTATTAGCAAATTAGTCCAATTTGCAGAACCTACCATCCTGTAGTAGATGATTTTTGTCTAGGTATCCTTGAAATAAGTGAGGTATTGGGGCGATACTGATCTCCTCAATTATGCTAAAAAGACAACCATTTGTTTCAAGTATGTGCCATTCCGTTATTTTTAGCTCCTGCTAGAAATCAAAATAGTCATCTAAAAAGCAGAAGAAGTGAGCACTCATTTAACTCAGGGGGGATCGAGGAGCACGCTTGTGAAGCTTACAGGAGTCACAGGCCCTAGAAGCAGCTGCGTATAGAGCCTCCCTGAACGTCTCGACTGCCCACCAAAAATACCTGCCATGGCCATCAGCGCTATTAGTGACCATGACAATAATGTTTATCACAACAGCCTTCAAGATCTTTTGCCATTCTGCTTCCCAGTGAAACATCCCCTATCAGTAGCCAGCTGACAATGCTTCATTCAAGTCCTGTGTTTTAGCACACGCTCATCTCTCAGCCACTCTTCAGCATCTGCTCCATCAGAGTAAAAGCCCTGACCCATTCAGCCCCTTCCATGAAGCTGTGTAGTATTTGCGGCGATCTGAACTTGACCTTGGCTTTGTTCTAAACTAAGGAAAGCTTAAGGAATATGACTGATCGTACACGGGTCCACCCCTCTTTTGTCAAGGTTTCTTGAGGGGCTTGCATGATACTAAGCCCTTCAGTGACATTAAAGAGAAGGTTGGGAGTTCACGGGGGAAGCAAGACTTGGAGGGAGTGACTACATGGCCCTAGTGAAGCAGGTTTTATTTATCTTTGTGTGCGTGCATGCAAGGCTTGTGTCCAAGCTTGCGTGTGTGAATACAGGCACACATGTGTGACGCGGAGGACGGCTTCTGGTCTCGATCGTCATCTTTCACCATACAGGAAACACAATCTCTTCTGCTGTTCTCGGTGTGCAGTCTGGGGCTTTCCAGGAAAGACCCTGGCTCTTCCCCCATCTCATGGTGAGAGACACATACTTCCATGCCTCACTTTACACGGGTTTGGGGCATCCAATCGCAGACACTCACAAGCCCGTGGACTCACTTTACCCACTGAGCAAAGCAGCCTTTCTCTTGCATTCTTTCGGAAGAGATGCGTCCACTATGGCATAGTACTATTTTCCTTATAATTGTGAAATTCCAAAAGCTAAACAAGCAGGCAGTTAAGCAAATGGGACCAGCCTTTGACAGATAGTAGGATGGCGTACTATGAGGTAGTTCATTTTAATAAGTCATATTTACTTAAAATGTCTTGTCTCACCGCTATTTTCCTTTCACCCGTATACAATGAAATCTTCTGTTACAGTCAAACAGTACAAAGGTTTTTAAATCAAAAAGGTTTGCCTCCAGCCAGTAATACTGTCCTTACTCAATTGTTGCTCAATTTCCCTACCCGCTCCCAATAGTTAAAGGGAAGCGTTCTCAATTCAACTTTTTTCAGTGCAGGAATGATAACAAAGCAAGCTCTTGAACAACATAACTTCATGTACCATATCCTTCCCCAGCAAAGGCTCGACTAAAACGCACCTTTCTCCAGCCTGTAAAGCTCTGGACTCTAAGAGAGCAGGTAAGACACCGGCCCTTACTGTCTAAGGAACTAGCAAACAAGCCCCCAGCCTGACCGCCTGCAAACAACCACACAAGTCAAGACCAGCCCACACTCAGGGTCATATCCACTCCTCCTGGAGCAGACAGCAGTCACACAGCTTTGCACACTTCTGTAAAGAAAGCTGCAGCTCAGACTCTCGAGCTGCATTTGCCACAGGGCTGCAGTGGGGCTCTGTGGGAAAACCCTTGGGTTCTCTGCTTTGCTGTTGATGCACCCTCTTCCCCCTGTCCTGTAGACTCAGGTGCTGTGTCTCGTGAATTTCTCCCGTCAGGGGCCTTCTTTCCCTCTCTATGTTCAAGATCCACGTAGATCTGCTAACATTTCAGAGAAAACCTCTTGCTATCCAAGTCTTGATTCATTTTCCAAAACACAAACCCTGACTCCTCCTTTAGGTCTCACTAGCTGGCAGGGAGCCTGGTTCTAGTTTGTATCACTATACTTCAGTGTCTTGGAATTGCCGAGCGTGTCATTTAACCTGACTGGGACTCAGCTGCTCCATTTAATCGACCCAGCAAACACTTATCGAATCCTCCCTGTCACTTAAGCACCTTGCCAACTCAAGCAGGGGCCTACGAAGGTTGCCCTTGAGGCCTGAGCTGTCTATAGTGTGGCTGTGGAGGAATTGAAATATGGTTAGCAGCAAATGGGACTTCAGTGTGAAGTTTAATTAAATTTTCATTAATTTAAATTTTAGAACTCAAGTGTCAGGACTGGAGATGGCCCAGCAGTTAAGAATCCTCACTGCTCTTCCAGAGGGTACAGGTTCGATCCCTGGCAATCATACAGTGACTCATGACTGTCTGGAACTTCAGTACCTGTGTATCAAATGCTCTCTTCTGGCCTCTGCAGACACCACTGCACAGACATATAAGCCGGCAAAAAAAGCAATACACGAAATAAAAATAAAGGTTAAAAAAATTTTAATTGAAACAATTTAGTTATTAGGAAACCTTTGGTATGTCTAGAAAAATGCAAGAATCTTAATTGTGTGAAATCTAAAAATAGATAGATTGTTTCCACACAAAAAGCCTTAAAAAAGTTGATATGTGCTGTTGCTTCATACACTTGGGAGTAGAAAGGCCTGTTAGGAGTCTTCTACGTGGGTTATATTTCGAGTACTCAAGTTCCTTACTAAACTGTGTAGTACTGCGCATAACCCATGCTATTGCAACTCAGAGGTGCATGCTGGACACTATCAATGACCTATAATCATTCATCCTAATATTTTATTTATAGAATAATTGCATGGAAGTACATATTAGTACCAATATACTTTTTATCCCAAACTTTTGAATCATGCTTGCTAAAATTCACGAAGATAAAAACCCTGAATGAAAGAGACCCAACTGTACTAAGTTAAATAAGGTATGTTTTAGCATTATTTTTGAGAGTTTTCCTTAAAAATTTTTATTTGTTCTTTCAAAATTACATATATGTAAAACAAGATTTTGTTACCAAGATATAAAGACGTTGACTCCCAAAGGCATTGTCTAAAAACAGTCTCTAGAAGTTGCTTAACATTGTGGCTGCACAAGGCAGTGGCTCCATTGAGCAAATGAAATCATGATAAAACCAAGAAGGAGGTAGAGCCTAATGGCAGAGCACTTGTCAAGTGTGCTCCAGGCCCTGGGCTCAACCCACAGTCCTTCTCCACCAAGAAAAAGAAACCTAAAGAAAAACCTCGGGAAGGGTTATACACAAGTCTCTGAACAACACTGACGTAGTGCTGGGTTTCAAGAAGAGAAGCCTTTCAAATCTGTGAACACGATCAGAACAGGAATCTTACTACGGAGGGATCAGGGGCTTCTGGAAACACTGGAGGTAAAGTTACCAGTGAGTAGCAGCCTCCTTCCAGGATGGTTGAAGATATGTCCCTATAAACACACATAGAGTGCCATGGCCTCTGGGGCAATTATTGACCAAGAGATTTCAGCCAGTCTCAGCCCAATCATCAGCTTACTGAACATGAACCAACCAAAAAGTTAGCAACTATAGGTATAGTTTATTTATAGACTTTCAAAACAAAATACATAGACTTTCCAGAGACATTCAGGAGAGTTACTCAACACACATAACAACCGTGACAAATCCTGGGCTAGAGGAGCTGACCTCTAGACTGGCTATACCATTATTCTAAATGTATTCTTTCCAGCAAAGAGAGAGTATGAGAAAAACTGAAAAAAACCTAGCAAACAAGAGCAGAAGTGACTTACACAGCCTGATCAGGGCAAATACAGGAAAGACCAAATGTATCACCCCTAACGGTGAACAGAAGAGAACTTTAGTCCTCAGGGGAGGAACCCTTGTCACTTCAAGCAGCATTGCACAGGAGGCTCTGACCATCAAGTTCATTTCTAGCAAGAAAAAAGAACAAGGGGTGGAGAGACGACTCAGTGGTCGGGAGCACATGCTCCTCTTTCAGAGAACTGGCTCCCCCACACCCCACACTGGACAGCTCACAACAGCCTGTAACTCCAGCCTCAGGGGACCCGACGCCCTCTGCTGGCCTCTACAGGCACCTGCACTCGTGCAGACACAAATACACACACACAAACACATACACATACACACACACATTTACACGTGTGTGTGTGTGCAATTGAAAATAAATTAAGTACAAGGTATTAGACTAGAGAGAAAAAAAGTCAAACTGCATCTCATTGTCAGATGGTGACAAGACTTTGGGTAGACAAAGGAGAGGTTGTCCAAGAACACACACGCAGAGGGAGAAGAAGAAGTGGGGGTTGGGTCGAGAGCGATTAATAGAACTACTGAGATCAATATGCAAGTATCAATTGTATTTTATACACTAACAATGACCAACAAAAATGCGGGACCAGGAATTCAATTCCTCTTAAAACAATGTCAAAATGAATAAAATGTTGAGGAGAAAGCTGAACAAAATACATGCAAGGCAGACACAGAAAACCACGGAACACCACTGAAGAAAACCAGAGTATGTAAGTAAATGGGGAAACAGCTCGTGTTTTTAAGGGAAGACAACAGTTCTAAGATGGCAAATCCTGGTCTACACATTCAAAATGCCACCCTTCAGAACTCCAGCTGGCTTTTTCTTTCTGTTATTTTTGTTTTTTTTGCCAGAAATTGACAAACTGATCCCAAAACTCATATGTAGGGGAATGCAAGCAACCACAACAGCCCAAATCATCTTTCAAATAAAGAACAAAGTTAGGAACATCACATTCCCCAGATTTACAGTTTACTGCAGTGGGAAGGTAATGAAAACAGCAAGCTCTGCCGTGAGGATGATGCACAGGGAACCAGCTCAGTCTGTAAGGACGGCCGTGTGCTCATAGTCAGTTGGTTATCAACCGGAGTGCCCGGAAGACGCTAAAGGGAAAGAACAGGATTTTCATTAAATAATGCCACATAGGTACCCACATCTCCTGCAGCGAGGCTGGGTCTCCAAATAATGTAAACATTAACTAATTTTTGGTCAAATACCTAACAAGATATAAATCATGGAAACCCTAAAGGGAAGCTCCTACCACTTCAAGAGCTTACCTCAGGCCATGGTTTGCTGGATGTAACACCAAAGCACGAGCGAATGAAGAGGAGAAAGATAAACTGGATTTCCTTAAAACTAAACACCGCCATATCCCAAAAGGCTGCCAAGAGTAAGAAGATACACCAGGCATGCTGGTGCTGCCCTCGTCCTGCACAAAGAGGCTGAAACAAGAGGGCTCCAAATACCAACCAACCCGGAAATGGGTAGACTCAAGTTTCAAAGTGAATGGCTTTTTATAAGGGCTGGGTGTACACCTCAGCTCACAGGTGAAGTGCTTGTCTAGCATGTGGCAGGCCCTGAGTTCAATCTCCAGGACTGCACACACAGAAGGGAAAGGGGGGGAAGGGGAGAGGGGACAGGGAAGAAGTAAGGGAAGAAGAGAGGAGGGGAGGGGAGGGAGCAGTCATCCCATGGTAAGGAAGTAAGGGAAGAGGAGAGAAGAGGAGGGGAGGGGAAGGGAGGAAAGGAGAGGGGAGGGGAGGAGAGGGAGTAGTCATCCCATGGTCCTGGCTGGGGTCTCCCCTGCATCTGAAGCTACACCTGCACCAGGAGCCTGGTGACCTGTCCTCAGGGACTCAGACCCTGCTATACAGTGTCAAGCCTTAGTTTCGTTCTGCAACCCCTTCAATCCTGTGGTTTCTACAGTAACTGAGGCAGCACCTTCACCAATGGCCTCTCTGGGCCTCTCCCAGCACAGAGCCTCAGCTACTCTCCATAACCTCTTCAATCCTACAGCCTCCAGGCCACCAAATCCAGGGCTACCAAGTTTGGCTGCCAGCTTGAGAGGCCTCCTTGGCCCCTTTGAGACCTCAGCTTCTACCTGCGGACTCTGCCAAAATACCTCCCAGAAGACGTCACCTCAAGGATGCTGGTCTCTTGCTCCTCACAGCTGACTGTTCAGTCCCAGCTGAACCAAAACTACGAATTCTCAATTCAAAAGATCATACAAACAGCCGTGACAGACAATCTATGCTTCTCTTTGCAGCATCACAACCCCAGCCTCCATCTTTGGCCTTGCTCTCAGCATTGTCCTCCAAATTCCTGCAGAGTGCTCTGAGCACTTGCTGACTTTTGTCAGCCCAAAGTTCCAAATGCCACCTACAATCCTCCCAAAGGCAACGCCGTCAGGTCTGTCATTGCAATATGACGTTTCTGGTGCCCATTTCCCTTTAGTTAGGTTTCTGGTGCTGTGTCAAAACCATTAGCAAAAACAACTTGGGAAGGAAAGGGTTCATTACAGCTTATAGCTTGTTGTCCACTATTGAGGGAACTCAGGGTACGAAATGAAGACAGGACTCTGGAGGCAGCCTGAAGGAGAGGCCACGGAGGAGTCCTGCTGCTTACTGGCTTATACCCCGTGACTGTTCAGTCTACTGTCTTAGACAATGCAGGACCAAATGTAGTGA
>LOJH01004135.1:0-18224 GCA_001685095.1 Ellobius talpinus | reverse complement strand
GCGTGCGCGCGCGCTGGGGTGGGGTGCGGCATGCGTGTGTACAAGCACTAACGTGACATAGCACTGAACTGAAGTCAGTGGACAACTTTCAGGTGTCATGTCACTCTTTTTACTTTGTGGATTCTGGGGATCAAACTCAGGCTGTCAGATTGGGCTGCAAGCCCCTTCACCCAGTGAGCTTCTTCACTGGCTCTGTCATCTCAGATACGGTGGAGGAAATGTGGCCAAGGGCACAAAGAAGCTAATAATCTTTTCCAAACCACACAGCTAGTGTTAAAAGCCAAGATTCTAGTTCAGGCCACCTGATTGCAAAAGCCATGCTGAAACACAGCTGTGCTGTGTGGAAAAAAAACGTATTAGGCTATGGGATTAAAAACGCCACTCAGAAAACTCCCGGCTGTACATGCAGAGAACTCATGCTGAATTTTCCGGGCCCTTCATGAATTCTGACCAATTGTCGCCTAAGGTTCTGAGTCAGTGGTGCATATCAAAAACACCTCGTGTTTAATAACAATAAAAAAGTGTCTGAAATAAAAAAAAAGAAGAATGTTGAAAAAAAAACACCTCGTGAGTTGTCCCAAGATCACAGACCTGGCACCAGCCTGACCTGAATCATAACCTCTAACAGGTGGGGCATAGGTGTGTAGATATTTTTAAAAGTTTCTAGGTGACTCTAATAAGAAACATTGCCAAACTCACAAACATTACTTGGAAATTCCAATATTTTAGCATCTAATTACATCTTCCAGCCTACCTTCTATGTATATCTCAGTTCTCCAGAACCTGGTGTTTGATTCAAATTATCTGATCACCCCCACAAAGACATTGTCCAGATTTAGCTCTGAGTCCTCTGGTCTTCCATATAGCAACACGTGACACTGATGTTCAGGAAAGTGCCGCACTAGCCCCATATGCAGATCACGGGAAATTTTACTTTGTTTTCCCTGAATGTCACATATGTAGGGCGGTACTGTGGGTCAGCAGTTTTCACGTGAGCGAATGCTTTTGGCTGAGGTCAGCTCAAGGATTTGGGGGGAGCAGGGTAAAGAGAATGTGGTCTACCCAGTCCTAAAGACTCATGGAGCAGGCCTGTAATCTTATCTTGGCTACGCAGGAGCAGCACGTGTTCAATGTCTGCCTGGCTGCAGAGTGAGTTTAAGGTCCGCCGTGTAACTTAGTAAGACCTTACTTCAAAGTAAAAAAATAAAATAAAAAGGCAGCCAGGGTCTAAGATGTGGGATTTAATCCTCAGTACCACAATTAAAAGAGAAAAAAAGACACCGTCTACAGGCATAAAGGCACATGCTGGATGTGGCGGTGCATGCCTTTGACCTCTGGACTCAGTGGGCACAGACAGGCCTGGTCTACATACTGAGTTCCAAGCCAGCCAGGGCTCTACAGTGAGCCCCATCTCAAACATAAACAAATAACAAAGGCACCAGGCTGAGGAAGCAATTGTGAGATGTAACTCAACCTGAACACCACTTACCAAGTCATAGCTTATTTCATAACTTAGGTGCGTGAAGGCCAGCCCAAGAACTCTCCTAACTGTGCTTTTGCTCCATTAAGTGCAGATAATGCTCCACCAGCACAGAGGAAACTCAGCATCAGCCTCCACACAGGATGGAAAATTATGTTTGCTCTTTCTGGAAAACCAGATTCATAATGGTTTGGTGTTTGGCTGTTTTTCTTTATATTGTTTGTTTTATTTTTGGTTTTTTGAGACAGGGTTTCTCTGCATAGCCCTGGCTATACTGGAACTCACGCTGTAGACCAGGTTGGTGTCGAACTCACAAAGATCCTCCTGCCTCTGCTTCCCAAGTGCTGGAATTAAAAGTGTGTGCCATTACCTCCTGCCTTATCTTGTTGTTTTTTTAAAGATGAAAATGTATTCTGTAGCCAGGTTGTCTTCAAACTCCCTCAGTCTTCCTGCCTCAGTCTCTCCCAGTCTGGGGTAACAGGCATGAGACATTACCCACTCAAACTGACAGTTGCATCTTTTTTTTGATAAGATTTACTTTTAATCATGTGTATGTGTCTAGGGGTGCTGGTGCATATAGAGGCCAGAAGAATTAAAACTGGCTGTCAGTCACCTGAGGTGGGGGCAGGGAACCAAACTCCATCTCTGCAGGAACAGCAAGCACAAGCACTCTGACTGCCTGGCCATGTCTTCAGTACCCACACTGCTGCTTTGTGTGAATCAGCTTTTTCTATTCTTTCTTTGAGGATTTTTTTTCCTTTTAGACAATGTCTTACTATGTAGCCTAGCTGGCCTTGAAATGGCTATGTAGTCCAAGCTGACCTTAAATTGACATCATCTCTAGTTGGCTTTCAAGGGTACTCAGACTGAAGGCATGGACACCTGTTTTGAATCAACAGTTTTCCCTCATCCAAGCATTCTTGTCCAAAAGAGTCCAAGCATGTCCTAAATGAAACTAAGATGCACACCGCCTTCATTATTTCCTTCTTTTACTGTCCCCCACTTCCCTCTCAAACAAGAACCACGGAGAAACCAGAATCTTCAGAAAAATCACATTTTATTGATCACCTTTATTCAGAATTATAAAAATAGATATAAATAAAAATAGCAGAATATAATTAATTATTAAATATTAAGTATATAGGAGTGGTCCTTACCCCACCCAGTGAGGTTTGGATGAACCAGGCTAATAAGTAAAAAAGACAACTGGCCAAGAAGTGGACGTCTATATAAAAAGAGAAACAGACATTTAGTGCTGGTCACGGGTCATGCCCGAGAATGATCCATTCACATCACAGTCCAGAGTGTAGGGAAACACAGGAATACAGCAGCTTCTGCTTAGGCATACACTCACAGCCTGTGCACAGCAAACAGACATATACACATATATATTTCCTGATTCATTCGTGGAATGCTAGAGCCGGTCCCTCAAGCCATTACTGTCTCTACTTCAAGCCACTGTTCTCGTATTGGACAAGCCCCCTCAAAATACTTCAGCTGTTACTCTTCCTAATTGGGAAATCATTCTTTCCCAACAGCAGACCTTATGAATGACCCATTAGGGAAACCAGCTCTCCCCTACACTTGCACAGGAGACGTTTTAATAACTTCAGATGGCTTTAGTCCAGAAAAACACAACTCTTGGTCAGTATCATCCTGAGTCAAGACCAACTTTCCATGCTGGCCAGGGGGTCTGGGTGGCCAGCACCCAGGCCTGTGCTGAGGGTAAAGCTATGGGCACTTACCCTGGTGGGCAGCACAAGCAAACAATGCAGAGCCTGTCCTAACTTCTTCCCAACATTTGATAGAGAGGACGCCGCTGCGGAGGTGACGGAACCATGAAAATGAGTGGCCCAACTGTTTCTTCTCTCAGCTGCCTGGGGACCATCAGAAGGCTAGGCCGTTCTCTTCTCCAATGTGGGCTTGAATCCAGCGTAGGAAGTAGGCGACCCTTGTGTAGACACCCGGCTTGTTTTTCATTGCGCATCCGCGGCCCCAGCTCACAATTCCAGTCAGAGTTGGGCGGCCATTGCTGTCACAGACAAGAGGTCCTCCAGAGTCTCCCTGAGAAGGCAAATAAAAGAGGTGAGCTCTGGGAGAAGGTAGGAAAGGGCCACCACTCCTCAGCCACGTCTGAGAGAGATCTTGGCAACTCCCTACTTTCTATCGAGTGTAAACCTCTACTGAGCGTCTGTCTGCCACTGTTCAACCACTTTCCTAGACTCTGCATTCCTCGCCTTGGAACACAGCATGCGCAGTCTCGTTTTTGGTTCTATCAACTGAAACATGCTTCTCTTTCCCTCCCATCTCTTTATTGATCACATCCTGTTCTTTTAAAGGTGTTTCTCCTCCCTCTAATACCTGATCTTTTGTAATTCACAATGAACATATTCTGAACAATGAATTAGAGAATCATATTGATCTCACTTTTTCTTAGCCAAAGACCCAGACATGATGTAAATAGCGTCTGCATTTTGTTGTTGTTGTTTGTTTGTTTCTGTTTTAGAGACTGGGACAGGGTCTTGTGATCCTGTGTATTCCAGGCTGGCTTTGAACTCATGATGTAGCTGAAGAAGTAACTGGTAAACTTTTGATTCTGATCCCCTCAAAGGTCAATATTACAGGTATGCATCATTACACACGGTGCTGGGGACTGGATCCAGGCTTCATTCATGCTGGGTAAGCGCTCCACCAACTAAGCTGTGTCCACAGGCTATTGGCTTTTCTTACAGGCTCCGTTCCCTTAGTGGACGACTGAACTCAGGGCTTAGAGAAGTGTTGTATCACTGAGCTAGGCACCCATCCCTTTGTTGTTATTGTTGTTGTTGTTGTTGTTATTGTTGTTTTGGTTTGGTTTTTTAATTTCACTTTATTTCATTTGAGAAACGGTCTTGCTATGTAGCACAGGCCTTAAATTCTCACAATGAAGCTTGGGCTAGCCCTGAACTCATGATCCTCCGGTCTCAGCTTCCAAAGCACTAGAAATGGTGAGGTTATAGGTGTGAGGTGTGCTCCATTATACCTGGCTTTTTTTAAACTGTCTTAGTCCCTTTTAGTCTAAAATGTGTAACACAGGTTCATGCCAAATGTTTGAACCTGTAAGTATTGGCATAAGCTCCCAAAGATCTATGTCCTTGATTCTTAGGATGTTGGCTGGAAAGAAACTTTGCAGAGCTGACAGATCAAATCCAAGAGCTGTGGGGAGTTTGGGGGTGATAAAAAGGGATGCTTGGGAGTCTTACCTGGCAGCTATCTGTTTTCCACTGTGGGTCAGCAGCACAGAGCATTTTATAAGTGATTTCAGAGCCATAGTAGTGGGGCTGCATACACTGTTCATGGGAAATAAGCTTCACAACGGCCATTTTCAGGTTCTTTGGGTAAACATAGTCCGCTAGATAGAAGAAATAAATGTCTGCATTAAGATGTGTCTATAAATGAGACTCTGCAAGGATGAAGATAAGAAATATATTCCATCTATGGAAATCCCTTATTCTTTTTTTATTCCAATATGAGCCTTTACTCCACCCATAATTGTTCATCCCGTTTGACGTGGTTGCCCACTGCTCCCTACTCTATCCCTGGACGTATTTGTCCCTCCATAGTGCTCCCATCTCTGTCTCCACAGTGTTTTGCTACATTTGCTTCTGGACCATAAACTTCCCCCAGTTTCAACTGTCACTTACAGGCATTCTCGTATCCAAAGCCAGTGACCTCACAGTCTGAACCAAAATTGGCATCACCAAACCTTGGGGGCAGGCAGATGGTCTGAATGGACCTGGATGGCTGTGCACAATGACCCATGCTGGTACGGATCTTCAGCAAGGCTGGGGAAGGGAAAGGTCAAAGGGAAAAGATTATCACCTGCCAGGTCAGATCATCATCATCTCTCCCCTCCAAATGCTATAGCACTCATGACACTAGAGTCATAGAGTATCCAAGGGCATCTGCTGGCATCTTGTCATCCATCATGTCATCCCTGCCATGTTCTCCAAATGCTTTATTTCAATTGATGATGAATGATCAGGCATCCAGAACTATCATATATAGCTGAGCAGGTTGCTTCCTACTAAGGGAGCTGAGCTGAAATCCAGCCAAGGTTTGCTCTATAAATTGTATCTTCTGGTATAGACAGAAGCATCCACCCTACTCTGCACAAACAGGGCATTCCCAGCCTAAGCCATATGCCAGCAGGGCTCTTTCCACTCAGAAGACGCTACCTGCTGGGGAAACTCAAGACCTCTCCAGAGGAGCACGACACCCTCAGTCTCTCACGGAGTTCACTCTAAACTCTTTCCCACCAGTTCCCCCAACAATTTCCACCACTACTTTGGACTTTTGTTAGACCCCTCTTTTGCTGGCTATCATCTTTCTGGTAACCAAGTTTTCTGCTCACCAATATCGTTATGGTGGGCCAGGCTGTCAGAACTATAGCCCTCGTGCAAGATGAGCTGCTCCACCTCAAACTTCATCTCTCCTGGAGTATAGGCGTTCCGCTTTGACTGGCCCAGGTAGACAACATAGTCTTCCTTCTTTGGGTAATTGCTGTGAGAAATGAGACATGTCAGCCTGATCTCATGAAGCCTGTTACTTTCTCCTCTCCATCACAGAGGCCTCAGAGTGTTAGTTGTACCTAAGGCCACAAGCTGCATGAAGAGGCATGGTTGGAGATTTCCATAGGGAAGGAGAAAGACCTGTTTGAGGTGGGGAGGAAGGGCCAGAGAGAAGAGACAAAGGGGTGTACGTACATGAAGCAGTGTGTGGCGCTGGTGACCCAGCAAGGACTGATGAGGCTACCACCACATATAAAGGTGGGAGGGCTTCCTCCCCGGTTCTTCCTGTAGATGGCTGCAAACCAGGGCTGGTTCTCAATGACAGTGAATTCTCCCCCAACAATCTTAAAGCGGGGCCTTAGAGTGTTCTGGACACACTGGAACTCTTGTTGATCTGGAGAAGAAGGGAGCCTATGGCCTAGAAAAGGAAGAGATGTATGTTTTGGGGAGAAGCAAAGGATGAAGTCTCCCACTGAGGCAGACTTCACATCTCATCCCTCCAGGAGTGGAAGAAGGGGACAATATGAGTTATCTCTTCTTACCCCATCACCACGAGCCATCAGTTATACTCACTAGCAGAGCAGTCAGGCACCATGCATTCTTGGACAAACTGCTTTAGACCAATCTGCACATAGCACCAGGGTCGCCTCTGGTTGTTAGGGTTCCTGGTAACATAAACAGTAGGGAATGTCATTCCAACCCAAAATGCCTTCTCTACATCCTCCCTTCCAGGGAACACTCAACCAGATATCTGGATTCTTGTACCAGTATACCAGGGGCTGGTTTCTAAGAGGCCATGGGTGGAGGTTGTTTAGGTTTTAATGTATATGGGTATTTCCTGTATTTATGTCTGTGCATGCCTGGTGCCCATCGAGGCCAGAAGAGGGTATCAGATCCTCTGGAACTGGAGTTACAGACTGTTGTGAGCTGCCATGTGGATGCTGGGAAAAGAGCCTAGGTCCTCTGGAAGAGCTCTTAAGTCCTGAGCCATCTCTCCAGCCCCCACAGGAAGAGTTCTCAGTATTAGTCCCCACCTACCTGCAGTAATTGTGCTTCCCCAGGCCTAGGTTAAGAGCATCAGGTCTGTGGGCATGGTAGACTTTCTGAAGAACAGTAGGGGAGTTCCAAGCCAGACAGGGTCGGCCTTTGGTGTCAGTGTTGGCTTTTCCCCGGTAAGACTGACCATTTCCATGATAGCAGGTTTTTGTTGTGTCTACAAATATTCAAGGATTACAAAATATTAGAAAAAGGAGGGAGTTTGGACAGGCATTTCAAAGTTGGCATGTTTCAGACCTGGCAGGTGACACTCGAAAGAGTTTCCTTCACATTTGTGTAGCTGCTGATTCATGAGACACTCTGTGTGTGCCCTAACTCTTCATTTCTGCCTGTTTTTTTTAATTTACTTATTTGTTTACTTTATGTGTATGGGTGTTTTTCCTACATGTATATCTGTGTACCAGGTACTTGACTGGTACTGGAAGAGGCCATAAGTGGGTGTTGGATCCCTGGGATGGGAGTTAGAGACAGTTGTGACCCACATGTGGGTGCTAAAAATCAAACTGTAGACCATCTGGGAGAGCAGTCAGGGTTCTTAATCTCTGAGCCATCTCTCTAGCTATACCTCACCCACTTTGGGAGACACGGTTACCTTGTAGCCCAGGCTGGACCTAAACTTGCTATCCTGCTTCCGTCTCCTAAGTGTTGGACTCACAGATCTACACCACCAAGCCCGGTTCCCTCTGCTTCCACATCCCGCCCATCTTCCCCTGCTCTGAAATCTCTGATCCTCCCTCCTTCCCAACTAAGAGTCCAAATCGCCATACCTATCTCACAGTGCTCCCCTTGGAATCTCTTTGGGCAGCTGCATCGGCGAATGTTGGAGAAGTACTTGTAGGACACACATATCCCTCCGTTCTGACAGCCACAGTTTGCTAGCAAGTGCAAACGCAGGGTAAACAAGGAAGAAGGGGAGCCAGCCTCCCAGCAGGAACAAGAAGGGCATGCCCCCTACAGTTCTCTGGGATGTCTGTGCAGCCAACTTTTGTGCAAGGAAATATATACTCACGTTCATTAGAAGCTCCAGGCTCATGGCGACCCTGCAAGAGACAAAGGTGGGGGTTCAACAGAGGTGACATGCTCTAGGGAACCCATGTTCAAGATAAACAGGCCCCAAACTCAAAATCTATTCTTCCCTGCAGTAATATTCATTCTCATTCTCTCATCCTCCCCACCCCGCCCCTGTCTGTCTCTCTCCTTTCTGCTTTTCTGGCCAGCTCTCTCCTAAGGAAAGCCCTGGGCTTCCAGCACACAGACAAAAACTGACTCAAGCAAACTTCACACTTACCAGATGCCCTCGGGCTAAGGCAGTCCCACCGGCTTCTTCCTCTCTTGCCAGGTAGTGCAAACCCCTTTGGTCCTCAAGCCCTCCCTGTCAGCTGACACGTTGTCTATTCCCCCCCCCCCNCCAAGTCTGGACCTGCTATTGATGCCTAAGGACTCCCAGTATGGCCCCTCTTCCTCATGATGCTGCTTAGGGGTACTGCAAGCCCCTTTCTGAGAAAACCACTCACTTCAGAGTCGTTCACCACCAAGGCGCAGAGGAGCAGGCATGCCAGCCAGACTTTCATGGTAGCGAGGCTGGGCTCTAGACAGCAAGCAGTTCTGCAAAGGAAGGAGAAATCAGGGCAAGAAGCGGAGCAGCTTGAAGGTGGCAGTATTACTGCAGTTCAAAGGAAGAAGCTCTACGTTCCGTGCGGAGCAAATCAGCAGTGACCAAGCAACCCAGACCTGGCAAGTCTCTCCTCTCTGCGAGTTCTGGACACATCAGCGTGGACCCACACTGTAGAGGCACGCAAAGGTCTGGAGTGGTGACCTCGCTCACAGTCAGGCGGCGAAGGTAGGGGCAAGGGAGGCATGCGGTAACCCTGGCTGCCTCACCCCCTAGGGTTGCTTCAGACCGACAGCACTCACCGGTGACTGCAGCGGAAGGGCGCCGGCAGACACGCAAGGACAGGATTGACGACCGACCGACCGACCGACCGCGCTCTAACGCTACAGTCTCTGCGCCAAGCCGCAGGCCCTTTATTAGGGCCGGTCCGAGCCCGGGCCCAGCCCGAGCCCTGGCCCCGCCCAAGGCTCGGTGGAGGGCGGCACTCTCTCCCTTTTCGTTTTCCTTTCCCAACATCCTACCGGCAGGCGACTTGTACCTCGCTTGCTTCCCTGACTTTGTAGCGGGTCACAAGATCCCCAGCGGAGCGAACTAACACAGTCTGGACTGAGGGATTCGTTCACCTAGCGCGGCCCCAGCTGCAGCGTGGAGAGGACGCTCCAGGCTCGCGGATCTCAATCCTCTTCCTTGGTGGCTTAATCAGTTCTTCCACCTGTCCATCTCTGACCCTTGCCTGCTTACGACTCAGTTCCTATAACGGAAAAAACATTTGCCAACTAAGGCTTCCCACATGTCAAATGCTGGGTCCCCAAATGTCACTAACACTACCAGTGAATGAGCCAAAAGAGGCTTTGTAATAAGGTCGTTTAATAGTTGTCATCAAAAGGGGGGAAGGCAAGGTCAGATTTTTTTCAGATTTCTGCTTCGTTGAAGGCCAGTCTTTGAAAGATGGTTTTAGAGATTATGATGGCGCATGCCTTTAATTCAAACACTAGGGAGGCAGAGGCAGGCAAATCTGTGAGTTTGAGGCCAGTCTGGTCTAGAGTTCCAGGACAGCCAGAGCAGTTAAACAGAGAAACCCTGTCTCTAAACCAAACCAGAACAAAACAAAACAAAACAAAAACGTGATAAAGGTCATGCTCTGCTAATTATAGGATTGTGGGAGCAAAGTCTTGGGTTAACAACTGCTATGGCTCTGGTTGAGGTGTCAATGGGTCTTGAAAATCCATTTATTTGTGTGGGAAAGAATACAGTCAATGTAGATCATTGAACAGAACTGAGAGTGTATCTCAGTGGTTTTGTGCCCCCAGCCACAAAAACAAACAATCACAGGGGGAGTAAACTCTTATTAATGTGAACAGTAAACTGTAATCGTATAGAAAAAACAACGAGATAGTCAAATCTTCTTAGTGTAGGCCATAAAATGTGGAACAGTGGGCGTGCCTGCTCTCCCCTTGTAGCAGAGGAGCTGAGGATCTGGAGGACAAGACAATAGGAAGGCCTTTTTTTTCACTGAATGCTATTTCATACTGTTTTTAAAACTTTAAACACATCCCTGTATCAGCCAATCCAAAAAGAAAATTGCACATTTTAAATGCATTTGTAGTCAGTGTTTTATGTTATCATAGGACATTATTATATGAAGATTAAAAAAATTGTTTATCAAATAAAATAGGCTTCCAAAAAGACAGGTCATGTGTAAATGACTCCTACATCTTCAGGACAAAGCACACGCTCACACTCACACACACACACACACACACACACACACACACAACCCTCAGGCATAGTTGGAAGTGCACAGAAAAGATTCCAAGGTTCAATCATCTTCACTTCTGCTCTGGTGTCATATACAAGGATTTGTGGACATTTTGATGCTCCTTTCATGGAAGAGGGGGAGCGAGTCCTCAAATTTCATTAGGACCCAAGCCTTGCTTTACTTCCCTGAGCCTAAGCCTGTGGATTTTACTACCCGGCACACCTGGACCTTGGGAAAGAGCTCCAGGAGGTAGGAAGGGGGGAGGGGGGTTGCACCACCCCAGCCAGGGGTTCCAGGATGCCAGCCTCTGGATGGGAAAGTGCACATTAACTATCCAGCTTTGGTTAGGCAAGTGACCATCATTCTTCAGAATCCATTTTCCTACACAGCTGAGATGCCAGCAGCCCATAGACCCACTGAGTCAGAGATTCCATAGGCCTCATAGGTAAACTGCTCCTTCCTTTAGAAGACTGTGGTCAGCTTTGTTTAGATTTAAGAAGCCATTAATTGTAAATAAGCATGACCAAAACATAAACAGAGATGTTACAGGCTGAAGATTTACCCCGAAACTCTAGTTTTATATTAGGAAATTCCAGCAGGCTGTTGTGATTCACATTGCTCCTTCAACAGCTCTCATGACTCCGAATTACTTGGCTGGAGGCTGTCATACTGATTCTTTGAGAGCAGGGTGACCTCATTTCCTTTTGGACATTATGCAGACCGTTATGCAGCATAACAGCCCCTTCCTTCTTCCTCTTCTTCACCTGGGCGAATAATCCCAGTGCCTCCTGCTCTTTGTGGAATCTCCTTCCTACTGGCTAATCTTCAGACTCTTTGACATCTCTGATTATTTTTTTATTTATTTATTTTTTGGTTTTTCAAGTCAGGGCTTCTCTGTAGCTTAGGAGCCTGTCCTGGAACTAGCTCTTGTAGATCAGGTTGGCCTCGAACTCACAGAGATCCACCTGCCTCTGCCTCCTGAGTGCTGGGATTAAAGGCGTGAGCCACTATTGCCCCGTAGACTTTCAATTCTTTAGGAACAAAGAACACATGTGAGATACCCACACATCACTCATCATTTGCTACATGTCTTAGCCACACAGGTGCTTTATTATGAATGAAGAACAGAGAATAGGAGCAGAGGGCTTTGGGCGTCCTGAAAATGCAGTGTTTCTGCATGATTATATACCTTAGTAAGTCCAAGCTGCCAGTAGAGCATAAATGTTGCATTAGGGAGAAGATAAAAGCACTTCCACTTGCAGTGTTTTAACCAAGAGTGAGCCCAGACTTGAACTCTCCACTTCAGGCTCCCTGTGTCTTGCACCCTGTCTGTTGCAGGAGTCTGAATTTGTGCCTGCCTGAGGCTGTCTTGTGAATTTGTTTGTCCCCATGTCTGTGTGTCTATCCCTAGGTGTGTCTGTCTGTTGTGTGAACTGTGTGACTGGTGTGAGTGGTGTCTGTCTGTTCTGTCTGTGTGTGCTGTATGTGTCTCTGTGCATGAGTGGTGTTTGTGTGTCTCTAACAAAGGGCTTGGCTTCATATTTATTGAGCAGCATAGAAAGCATCATATGGCAGAAATGGGAAACTTTACACAAATTGTCAACACAGTTTTACAGGGGATAAGATACCGGCTCCAACTGATCCCAATTACCAGATAACAGACATCATTATTTATCAATCAATATCCTTAAACAGCTGCTCTCAACATTTATGGTAAATTTTAAGAAGTTGCTTTTAATTTCTGTATTTGCTGCTCTCGAGAAATGATTATCTGGGTCAGGGCATGAAAGAGTACACAACTTAAGCTCACAGCTATGAATTAGCTTAGGTTGTAAAAGTTGGCTATGTGGGAAATCCAAGGCAAATAAATTTGATTGTTATGTTGCTCTCTCTCTCTCCAAAGTAAATAGTACAGGTTTATATCCTTTTTTGTCTACTATTTCTGTTTTGTGTTTAAAGACACTTTCAGATAAATCATTCCTTTTCCAGTTCAGAACTGCCCTATGACAAAGACTGGAATTGTTACTCTCATTCTGCAGATAAGGAAAATGTGGCAAAAAAAAAAAAGATGGCTCATAGTTGATGGGTGACAAAGGCAGCACTAAGTCCAGGTATTCTTTCCCATGTTCCTGTGCTGTGCGTCACACCCTCTCCATAAAGAGGCAGAATTCTTTGAAGAGAAGGGCCAGGTAATTAAGATGTTCAGGTAGGTGGTATAAAACGTTCCAGCTCAGGTGTTACCCTCAAGACTTTATCTATTCTGCAGCCCTGCTTCCAAAAACACTATTTTTTTATTTTATTTTTATTTTTTTTAGGATGCCTATACTATAATACAAATTACTTGCTTGCCTGAATTCCAGGAACTTCCTTTGTGGTCTAAAGTTTCTGTTGAGCATGAGAAATAAGGAAGTAAATGCATATGATTTCATTATTTTCTTGACTCCAAGAGGGAAGTCTCCAACATTGGCATTTGTATCTCAGGAGTCTAGACCTCCTGAAGCAGATGTGGCAACATAGACTAATGGAGGAGCTCTCTTGTAGGCTCTATTTATAAACGGGCAGGCAGATGTAGGAGTGCACTGAGTAGAGTCTCTAAACCTAGCCTGGCTCCTAGGATCTGGGAAAATGATCCTTGAAACCTTTTGTTTTGGTTTAGGTTTTTTGTTCGTTTCGAGTTTTTCGTAAGTTTTGGTTTTATAATTGTTGTTTTGTTTTTTGTTTTGTTTTGTTTTGTTTGAGACAGGATCTCGTTACATAGCCTTCAATGTCCTGGAACTCACTATGTAGACCAGAGTGGCTTTGGACTCAGAGATCTACTTAAAGCCCTGTGCCCAACTGTCTAACTGTTGGTTTAGGTTTTTCAGACAGGATCTTTGGTAGCCTCAAACTCATCCTGGTCTGCACTTCCCAAGTAACAGGAAGTCCTACCTTAAAGGCTATTTTCTGACTAGCCAGATCCAGAAGGAAGTTTATATTGAGTCAAGGGATATGTTCCTGGGCTGCTATAGTAAGAACATTCAGCATGTGGAATGATTTTTAAATAAGTCACTTAACTCTTGATTTCAGCTCTCCCATCTGGGAAACTAGCAGCATTGTTCCCACCTGCGCCTGTTCTGCAGCTCGGTTGAAATGGAATGGTGAAGCCTGTCAGCTGTAATCCTTATCTAGAGTGCTTCCCTTCTTTTCTTGTCTATTTTGGCCCAGAAGACTGGGTCATACTGCAGTCCATCTCAGGAATCCAAGGATGCTGTGTCCTTCCTTGGCCCACAGTTCCTAGCAACTGGGCAGCTGGGAAAGACAGCTGCCTGTGCTGCTCACCCCTGCACCCCTGACTCCCACTCAGCCCTCATCTGTGACTCTGTGTAGTGTGAGACATTTTTTTTAACCTCCTTATTTACATATTGGCAGACAGATTCCTCAGCAGTGTGGGGAAGGCTGCAGAACTGGTCATCTAGCTTCCTTGAGTCTGAGGACCCCTCCCCATTTCTTACTGTGTGTTTAGCGGTAAAGGTGAAGCTGACTATGTCTGGGCCTGTAACATGATCAGGGAGGTGGTGGGGCCACTGAGTCCCTAGTGGCCTGTGGAGAGGGTGGAGGGAAGCCACATATTTCCTTCCTTACTCATGGAAAGCAAAGTACTCAGACTGAACCCTGAAGTTACACGATGTCGTCAATAACATGGAGAAGCCCAGGTCAACTTGGCTCTTTCATATTCAGTCTATGACACTTTACCCTGCCCTTTAGGGTCTCTGGTCTGATTTTTAGTTTTGCCCAGGCCAATTATCTCTGGCTTCAGCATGAACATCTTGAACCTTGGCCAAACTTCTTTTGTTCCTAATTCAACCACAGTATTACCCTAGAAGAATATCGGGGGGCTGGAGTGATGGTTCAGTAGTAAAGAGCACTTGTTGCTCTTGTAGAGGCCCTGGCCTCAATTTCCCAGCACCACATGGTGATTCACAGTTCTCTGGAGCTCCAACCAGTTCCAGGAGATCCAATCCCTCTTCTAACCCCCAAGAGCACCAAGCAGGCTGATGCACACACATACATTTGGATGAAACACTCATTCAAAGAATAAAAGTAATAAATCTAATAAAAATTGTAAAGGATATTGGTTAGGATTTTCCAAACCTCCTGGATTCTGAGCCTCTCTCCAGGAAGTCTCTACTTAGAACTCAGGTTACCATATTGGGTAGCAATGGATGCTGAAGGGGAAGCTAAGGGCATGCCCTAGAAAAAGGGCTAGAAGGGGAAATGAGAGAAACTGGCAAGAAGTCATCTTTTCCCCCTGAGTTTTGTAGACAGGGTTTCTCTGTGTTGCTTTGACTGTCCTGGAACTCACTCTGTAGACCAGGCTGGCCTTGAGCTCACAGAGATCCACCTGCCTCTGCCTCTGCCTCCCAAATGCTGGGATTAAAGGTATGTGCCACCCCTGCCCGGCAAAGTAGTTTTATTTAGGGATTGCTCAGCGTCAAGCTAAACAGCTAAGCAATCTTGCTCTGAAGAAAATCAAGGTAACATCGGCAGTCCCTGTGATGTATGTTTTCATGGCTCTCTCACACTAGATTCTGTGTACTTTTATTAACTTAAAGTAAACGCAAGTGTCTCTGTCCATTCTAGGAGAGGAAGGCAGCAGCTAATAAGAGGAAGTGAATCATCGGAGGTCATTCACTAAAAATGAGATTCACAACTTACAGATTTTGAGGAACCTCATGACACATTCCACTCTCCTATTCTGAATCCTCATCTCCTTCCTTCCTTCCTTCCTTCCTTCCTTCACTTCCACCCTCTGTGCCTTTTTCTACCCTCTTCACCTACAGAAAAGGCTTCATTCCCCCAAGAGTGACAGAGATCAATCAGCTGAGCCTCTGAGGAAGCTTTGGAAGAATGCATAGACATGTGAACATAGAAAGAGTGCATACACACACACACACACACACACACCACAGCAGGGACCCAGGGAGACAGGAACATAGAGAACATGCACACATGCACATACACACACACACGCACACACACACACACACACACACACACCACAGCAGGAACCCAGGGAGGGACAGGATATGGATAATTGCATGCCCAGAATGTTACTTCTTTACTCAGAGTGCAATGATGGATGATAACGAAAGCATAAGAGGCTTGCCTTCTTCAAGGGGATTTTATAGTTGATCCACTGTTAAAGGATGAGAACAAAGACAAGTACAGTGATCCAAGAGAATTCAGCACCAACCTGGACAACATTACAAGAAAATTAAAATCCAAAAGATAGCTCTTAACTAATTTTTATGTATGGTGTTCGCTTTTAAAATCTTAACAATGGTCTTTAAAGAAAGTACATTAATGTGACCTTTTTATAGTTAATAAAACTGAGAAGTACAAGTTAGAACAGGTTCCCCAGGGCCACACTGTAGATCAGCAGCAGAGCTGATGCCCCCATCCAGACCTGGCTGATTCTAGGGCTTGGGAACTTTCCTAAGACAGCCTCCTCTTATGCAGGACAACATCCTGCCTTTTGCTGTGGTTTGTTTTGGTTTGGCGTGTGTAGCCCAGTGTAGCCTTGAACTTGTTATGTGGCTGAAGATGGTTTTGAACTCCTGATTCTCTTACATCTAACTCCCCAAGTGCTAGAATTATAGATGTCACCAGCATGCCTCGCTCCTGCGAATTCTATTTCTAACTAATGTGGCACCCAGGAAGGTTCCAGCTGTCCAAGCCCTTCCTGTTTGGTTCCTGCCAGCCAGACTGAGTCAGACTTTGATTAAAAAAAATAGTCTTCCTTTTGTCTAATATAGTCAGCCACAGTTGCGTCTTCTGGGTCTGGTGAGAAAGGTGATCTCTGGGTCTTGCGGCTGTACTTAAATATCTGTATAGATTTCTATGACTACCTACACCAGTCTTTCCTTTTCATAAGCTCTGTTTACCCATGTTACATGTGAGGACAGCAGTGGACTTCTATGAGGAGAAATATCAATAGCGTCGATTTACTGTGCATTCTTTTTGTTTAACAGGCATCGGAATAAGTTCTATACGTGTGACTCAATCCTCAGTGAGAAAAATTCAGTATTATCTCCACATCATGGCTAATAAAAGTAAGACTCGAGAGACCAAATAACTTACTCCAAGTCCTGTAGCAGTTGCCTCGCAGGTCAGACCTGGGTTTCCTGCCAAAGAACCTGGGAGTATGTTGGTATTTTGCTTTTGCAGTGCTAAGGGTGGAACCCAGGAATTTGTGGATGGGAGGCAAGACAGCTGTCCCCCTGAACAGTTCACAGCTCTCTCCCTCAAAGCAGATAATTACCATGATCATCTTGTCTTTAGCCTCCAAGGAAAAAAATAACCTTTTGGGGCAGGCGCCTGGGTAACCAAAATAATAAAAACCCATCAATACTATGTTTACATGTCTTGTTTACTGATGAAAATGACTTGGCTTGAAAGTCTAAAGACCACAGATTTTCAGTGTAGTCTCCTTGGAAATTCTAACTCATCAGATAGACTTTTCGGGGATTCTTATGACCAAAGAAGTTCTGGAAAAATAATATTTCCCCAATATGCCAATGCATACCTAGGGAATTTTAGGGTTTTGTTTGTTTGTCTGGGTTTTTGTTGTTGTTGTTTTTCGGGATAGGGTTTCTCTGTGTAATAGTCCTTGCTGTCTTGGAACTTGCTTTGTAGACCAGGCTGGTCTTGAACTCACAGAGATCTGCCTGCTGGGATTAAAGGCATGAGCCACCATTGCCCTGCTTAGTTTATTTTTGTTGGTTTATCAACCCCCACCCCATGCCTCGAACGCCTAATTAAAACCATGAAATTGGCATCTAGGGGCCCTGCCCAGCCTTTGAGATGGAGGCCATGTGAGTGGGGAAGGTCAGAAGTGCCCAGCAGACACATGAGCACAACTTTCCATACAGGTGAAGCAAGGATGGGGATGTACGCTTGAGAGCCGGTGCCAAGCCACCCCGGGTTGGCTTTTCTAAAAATCTAAAAATCTCAAAAAGTTAATTGCTTCCCTGTGCTTTTTTAAAGATTCCAAGTGATTGTTTCATTTTATAAAATGTGCCAAGTAGACGGCTAAATGGACTTTTCCATGGAAAGACCAAAAAAAAAGAAAGAAATGCTTGCCGAATTAAAGAAACCCTCAGAGCCATAACAGTGGGGCAGACAAGATGGTTCAGAATGTAAGGGTCCTTGCTGCCAATCCAAATGATCTAAGATCGATCCCCAGGACCCATATGATAGAAAAGAGAACTGACTTTTGTCCTCTGACCTCCACATTTACACCATGACAGTCATGTGCCCCACCCATTAAATTAATTAAACTTTAAGAAAAAAAGGCACAACAGTGGATGAGAAACTGACTCCTCCATGACCTCGGGAGAATTGCAGAAGTGAAGAGTAAGTCAGAACAAAGCAGAGCTGGGGAGTCCTCGAGTTATCAGCACCGTACTGTGGGTCCAGTTTCTGCATCATTTCTACACCAAATCTCTTCTCTGCTCCTTAAGGTCAGAGCTTACTTAATGTGTTTTAACTTCTAGGATTGATGTTTAATGTTGTTGGCGACTGGTTGGTTAGTTGGTTGGGACAGGCTGTCTAACCCAGTCAAACTCATTACAGAGATTAGGATGACCTTCAGTTTCTGATCCTCCGCCTTCATCTCCTGAGTTCTGGGATCACGTGTCATCATGCAAAGTTTTGTTTTCTTTAACTTCTTTCTTTTTTCTTTCTTTCTTTTTTCTTTCTTTCTTTCTTTTTTCTTTCTTTCTTTCT